>PVLC010008402.1:20932-37364 GCA_004027655.1 Graphiurus murinus | reverse complement strand
GACTCCATTTTCTTTTCAAAAAATCAAATATTGAATAACTTCTTTTTAAAATAGTATTACATTTATGCTTCTTCAGTATCTTCAACACAAAAAATATACTTCTTTCAAATATGAAGCAATCAAAAACCAAAGGGCATTCTGACTTTCAATATAAAAAGCATACACTGTGAATCTAAAGTGAATCACTTAAATAAATAACTCGAAATTCTGTCATTAAAAATAGCTTTACTTGAGCTGGGCATGGTCGCACAAGCCTGTAATCTCAGTACTTGGGAGACTGGGACAGGAGAATCTGCAGGTTTATGGCCATCTTCAGCAATTTATAGCAAGATCCTCAACAGTTTAGTGAGATCCTATTTCAAAATAAAATATGACTGGAGGTGTAGCTCAGAGGTAGCATGCCACTGGGTTCAATTCCCAATACCACCAAAAAAAAAAAAAAAAAAAGCTTTACTTACCAGAAAAACTAGTGATCCATCAAGTCCTAGCATCTAAAATACACAATAATCATATGCATTAATTCAAAATGCAATCAAATTTTATACTCTTATGTAAAAGGCTTATTTTTCTTTCAGTATCTTTAAACAGTTCTCATCCATTACTTTCCAATACAGTCTTATCATTTTCCAAATGTAAAAAAAAAATTTATGGGAATTTTATAGGTTAGGTCTCCTTGTATTCCAAATCATATGAAAATGACGTCTAAAAAGATTCCCATCATGAATTTAATTCTTATATTAGACAGCCAGTCCAGACTTCACAATAGACCGTTATTTTTCAACCGTTACTTAGTTCTTCAGACTCACACTTTCAAGTGGAACGCTGCTGGAGTGGAGCAAGTTTGTATCACAGGCCGGAAGACACAGAAACACTTATCAATGCCATTGTTTTTACCACAAGCAGCACAAGTTTATGTAGAAATTAAATGCTGACAACTGTTTTCATCAAATGTAACTACAAAATTAGTGTATACATTAGGACTGAAAACACATTAGGACTGAAAACCAAGAAACATAATAGAAAAAGATCTTACTCTTTCCCATGTAAGCTCTTCTGCAGCTCGGTCCCATTCCAAAGCATTCCAGTTCATGTCATCTGGAAATATAATTGCATATTACAAATTATTGGTGAAAATTGAACTGTAAATAAAATTCATTCTTACTGTTATTGTTAAAATCTGTTGCTGAGAAGCTAAACCACATTTAAAAATTTTTCACATTGAGAATTTGCTTACACAGTATTACATATAAATGCATAGCTATAAATAATATATACAAAGTAAGGCGGGCCTACACCACGGTAGGTGTTAGAAAGGAAATCGAGTTATGTGAAAGAGAGAAACTGAGCAGCTCTGAGTCAGGAATAAACCTGGCAGATTTGAGAAAAGGAAGGAAGCCAGGGAATTAGAACATTCTCAGTGATGAGAAAGGTGGTGAAAGAGTATGGAAGGCAGACAGGGGTTGCATCAGATAAGAGGAATGTGGGTCTGAGTTTCATTTTCTTCTTTAGTATAGTGGGAAAAGCACTGCAACACTTGAAGCAGGAGAGTAAGATGAACCATGCGGGGCAAGAATGGAAAGAGGAAAACTGATTGGGAGCCAGGCGTGGTGGTCCACGCTTGTAATACCAGCATTTGGGAGACTGAGACAGGAGGATCCGGGTTCGAGGCCAGCCTCAGCTACTTAGTGAGGCCCTCCGCAGCTTAGTGAGACCCTGTTTCAAAATAAATAGAAAATAGATAGGGCTGGGGTTGTAGCTCGGAGGTAGAATGCCCCTGGGTTCAAATCCCAGTACCACCAAGGGAAAAAAAAAAAAAAAACAACTGGTTGGGAGTTAACTGCATCACACCAAGATAAACAATGGCCAGGCCTAAAGGTGGCAGCTCGAGCAAGCTGTATCCCCGAGTCTCTGACCCCCTCCCTGCAAGGGCCCACGGCTCCATTACCCAACCTGCTCCTTTCCCATCCTCACATCTCAGGTCAAAAGCGACTTACTCTGGGCTTCCTGGGAAACCTTACGTAAAATAGGTCCCTCTGCGGTAGCATCTTTAAAGTAATGTGTACAACACATCACATTGTGTATTTCCTACTTCTACCCCAGACCAGAAACTCCATGAAGACAGCGGCCTGATGTTCTGTTCACACTATTTACTTGGCATCTCAACCAGTGACTTGCTCAAGGAGGCCCTGAGACAGTCAGCATGCCACCTGGACGCAGATCAATGCAGTGGGAAGAGAGGCAGAAAGGCAGTGAGCCACGGACAGATGGCTCGCAGATCCAGTTTTGGATCTTATTTTACATTCTGAAGTTCACTGCTGAAAAATGAAAAATTGATTTCTTAAGGTGGTGCCTGGCCTACATACACTTCAAAAATTCTTTTTCAATTTTAAATGTTGCATGACTCAATGGAAATGGAAGAAAAAAGCAAGTAAATAAATCTATCAAATTCCATTAAAAAGAGAGAATCTATTCCAACTTAACAAGTCATTTCCTCCTCCTATCCATGCTATAAAAAGCCTTGTTGTAAAGGAGGATTGTAAAACACAAAATGTTCCCTACCTTCGTTTTCCTTTTTTTGTTTTGTTTTTTTGTGGTACAAGGGATTAAACCCAGGAGCATTCCACCTCCAAGTTACACCCCCAGAATTCTTTTCATTTTTATTTTGAAACAGGGTCTCGCTAAGTTGCTGAGGCTGGCCTTGAACCTGTGATCCTCCAGTCTCAGCTTCACAAGCTGGGATTACAGGCGTGCACCACCATACCCAGCTTCTATGTCAAACTTGAACTCCAGGCCTTTCCTCCTCAATGCATGCTGACAATGAGGAAGAGTGAGGGTACAAAAGGGGCGCTCACCCTGGGCTCCGTTATTAGCGTCTGCTGCATCTTCCACACCTGCATCATCTTCCTCCTCATTGTCTTCCTCTTCCTCTTCTGCCTGATCATCCTGCGCATCGGGGTTTTCCCCCACCACTGCATTTTCAGCTGGTGGGTTAGCAGGCTGATCAGCAGCGACATTTTCTGGGCCATTTCCTCCTGCTGGAGCCTAAAGTGACAGAAGAGCCCAGAAATTCGGTCAACTTGTCTCAGTTTTGCTCTATTTCTTTGTGTGTGTGTGTGGCACTGGGGATTGAACACAGGGGCATTCTACCTCCGAGCTACACCCCCTGCCCTATTTTCTATTCTTTATTTTGAAACAGGGTCTCACTAAGTTGCCGAGGGCCTCACTGAGTAGCTGAGGCTGGCCGCGAACCCAGATCCTCCGGTCTCAGCCTCCAAAGTACTGGTATTACAAGCGTGCACCACCACGCCTGGCTCTCAGTTTTGCTCTATTTCTGAACTGCCTTCTCCCTGCTAGTAAACAAACACAACCCAATTAAGATAAAAAATAAATACCTGTGAGAGTCAAATTTTATTTGTTTTTTCCTTTAAAGTCATTCTGAATCACTGGATATGGGGTGAACTTGACATGTAAGAGCATAAACTCCCTTTGCAGTGTATACATTCATTCAGTTTAAATTAAAGATTGCCATTTCATAAGGCATTATAGAAAGTGGGCATATAAATCTGGCTATCTTTTTTTTTTATGCAGTACTGGAACCCAGGCGGCATTCTACCGCTGAACTACACCCCCAGCCCTATTTTTTTTACTCTTTATTTTGAAAGAGTTTCACTAAGTTGTGGAAGAAACAGGGTCTTGCTAGGTTGATGAGAGTCTCACTACTTGCGGTGGCTGGCTGCAAACCTGAGATTCTCCTGTTTCAGCCTCCCAAATACTGGATCACAAGCATGCGCCACCAGGCCTGGCTTAAATCTGAGTATCTTAATCATTCTGTAATCCTTTTATACAAAGACTTCTGTCTCTTATCTTTACCAACTGCATTAAGGATGAAAACACTTTCTTTAAAAACTTTACATATAGCCAGGCGAGGTGATGCACAATTGTAATCCCAGTACTTGAGAGGATGAGACAGGAGGATCACAGGTTCAAGAACAGCCTCAGCAAATAGTGACACTCTCATCAACCTAGCGAGACCCTGTTTCAAAATTAAAAAAAAAAAAAAATAGGGCTGGGGATGTAGCTCAGAGGTAGAATGCCCCTGAGTTCAATCCCCAGTACCAAAAATTAATTAATTAACTAATTAATTAATACTTCACACACACACACACACATATATCTTCATTCTCTATAATCACTTAAATACTTGAGGAAATGGTTCCTAATCTTTGCTCAGTAGGTAAGACTGTGCTTATGGACTTTATTAGTTACCAAAATGCAAAGATATAACTGTAGTTAATTTTTTTTTTCTTTTTTTAGTGCTAGGTATTGAACCTGGGGCAGTTTACCTCCAAGCTAAACCCCTAGCCCTTTTTATTCTGAATTTTGAAACAGTATCTCACTAAGTTGCCTCAAACCTGCGATTCTTCTGTCTCAACCTCCCAAGTATTGAGATTACAGGCATTAATTACCATGCCCAGCTAGTAGTTAATGTATAAACAGTTAAAATACAACTCCCAGACAAGTGTGGTGGCTTATGCCTGTAATCCCAGCTTCCCAGTTATTTGGGAGGCTAAGGCAAGAGGAATGCAAGTCTTGAAATAAAATGAAAAAGGTTGGGGATATACTTCAGTGGCAGAAGGCTTACCTAGCATGTGTGAGGCCCTGGGTTCAATCCTTGGTACCACAAAACAAAACTCCCAAGGATTTAAATGAGTATAACACAGCTGCATTAAATGCTCCAAAACAAGTACCCAGATAAAAACAGTGCCATTCTATGTACGTTTTTTAGAATTGTACTTTGTAGAAAAAAATGAAATGGCAGATTCATAAAATCAACTTACACACTGAAAAAGGCAGAAAATTCTAATAAAAACTAAGTTGTCAATTTCGCTGAGTATTTATAGCTAATTTCTCATAATAAAATTTTATAAAGTGTAAATTGTTATCAATTAACTAATTTGTGACATTTTTTAGCCCCAAAATTTCTCAGCAATCAAGATATTAAAAATTATTTATTCTATCCCTTTTTTTGTAAACAAAGCCTCATTATGTTGCTCCCACTGGCCTCAAATCACCATCCTCCTGCATCAGCCTCCCGAGCAGCTAGGACTACAGGCTTGTGCCACAGCATCCAGCTTTCTCCTTTTCTTAACACTTCTAGCAAATACCCTTACAACGAAGCATACCATCACTGATAAAGAAAAATAAAATCGCACATTATCATTATCAAAAGCACTCTAATTTTTCTCCTTTTGACAATCCTTCTAGTTGGGAGGAAAGGCCAGGCATTTTATATATGAAGACACTGATAAAGAGGCAAAGCAGCTTCCTTAATGCTTGCTATGCAGCATGTCAGAAACATCCCCAGCTGTATCTTAATTTCCAGGCCTGAGTCAAGCAGTTAGCCCAAGCAAAGACAATGAAAGAGCACTTCAGAATCCCTGGCGTTAAAAATAAATAACAAATAGCCGGGCGTGGTGGCGCACGCTTGTAATCCCAGCATTCGGGAGGCTGAGACTGGAGGATCCGGGTTCGCGGCCAGCCTCAGCTACCTAGTGAGACACTCCGCAACTTAGTGAGACTCGGTTTCAAAATAAAGACTAAAAAATAGGGCTGGGGGTATAGCTCGGAGGTAGAATGCCCCTGAGTTCAACTCCCAGTACTGCAAAAAAAAATAAAAAATAAAAAATAAGTAAATAACAAATTAATTACAATTACATCTTTGCATTTGGTAGGTAGCAGAATTTAGGAAGAACCAGAGGAGAAGGGTGCTTTGTAACTATTAATAAAGTCCACAATGATGAAAGAGCATGGTAGGATGCCCTCTAATACTGTTATCAGTCTAGCAAGAAATTAAGAGGCAAAGTCACAAAAGCATTCTTTGGATTTTTGCCATTTCTCTTTTCTCCCAAACCTCCCCACTGTCTTCTTTTAAAATGGCAAAAGAACAGTTATGAAGCATGTGTGAGTCAAGGGCTTAGGTATTAATTTTCACATTCTACCCAGAGTTGGGGTTACCTCATTTTGGTGGTGCCCAGCGGCGTTGAAGGGTGGGGCAGCATGCTCCAACCAAATCGGCGCTCCCCCGTGGACGATCTGCTCTCGCAGCCACACCAGGCTGATGAATGCACACAGCGTGCATGTCACCACAAAACAGCCCTGCAAACAATCCGCCAACAAATTTTCCCTATTAAAAAGAAATTACATATAATTACCCCAAAGAACACTTGTAAAAACAGCCAGAAAAATAAATCATCATTTTTGGAGAGAAATCAAGTTTCTCCAAAAGAATTATTCAGAATGATGGTGAAATTCTATCTTATAAGGTGACTAATACATATATACACATATATATGTATAAATATATATATTTTTTTCTGGTACTAGGGATTGAACTTAGAGGCATTCTACCTGTAAGCTATGCCCCCAGCTGGATTTTATTTCTTTATTTGGAAACAGGGGCTCACTAGGTTTCTGAGAGCTTTGCTATGTTGCCAAGGCTGGCTTTGAACCTACGGTCCTGTCTCAGCCTCCCAAGTACTAGGATTACAAGCATGCACAACCACGCCCAGCTGACTAATACATATTTATATTATATATATTTTATATTATAGTAGTCATAAAATAACATCAGGATTATTAATCAACTATCCATAGCCTATTCTTCTAATATGGCAAAGAAACAGGAAGGCAGCAAACAAAAATAGTCAAAAGTAGCCAAACAACTGACAAAGGCCAAGCATTAAATTTGTATCCTTTACTAAAGGTGAACAACTCTGTCCAGCCTTAAGGGAAAATTTTCTTATCCTTACTTTACATACAAATTTGAAAACTCAGCTGATACCTAAGTCCATACAAATTAACAAAATCAGCAAGTTATAAAGCACTGAAGCTCCCCCACAGATAAGCCTATGAAATAAAGGCTGAGAGATATTTGGTATGCCATGTATAAGACATAAAAAAAGTCTATGATACATTTTATAGAAATTCACTTAGAAAACAAATCAAGTTTTGATACTAACTGCAAATATACTAAAAGTACATTAGATCCTCAGACAATCCAAAGAGGCAAAGTATGGTTCCTCTAACTATACATGAAAATAAGCAGAATGCTGTAATACCCAAGACCCCTTTGTTGTTTTCCTCTCTGAAGAGACTATCCTTCCCTATCCAAACCTGTAATTTCAGAATAATTCTAGCATAACTCAAAAGTATTGACAGCTTTTGTCACTATTCTGACGCCATGACTTTTTTCAATGGAAAATCTAAGGAAAGGTCAACTTGGGAGACTCTGGCCTAGTAATTCTCAACTTTAACTTAGCTGGTATGGTCCTTAGGAGGTACTGTCTACAACAGTTACTAAATCAAAGGAGGAATCCCAACCGCCCCTTGCTAAGGAACCTTCTAGACTATTAAAATTGTAATGGGTTGGGACTAAAATATCCTCTTTCTACTTCTTCATTGCTATCAGCAATGAGGACAATGAACTGCTTCTTGTATAGTGGAAATGATAACAAACCATACAGTCTTCTCCCTTCTGCCTTCAACCTGAGCTGGTTCTGTGTACTGCTTGGATGCTACTCAAGTTCAGAGCCTAGAAGAGGGCTCTCGAGCGTCTACTCTCCCCCTTTTGGAATGCTGCCCTGACCTCTCCATGGAAAGAAGCCCCCACTAGCCTTGTGGAAGATGAGAGGCCACGGGAAGAAGAACCAAGCCATCTCAGCCAGGACCATCTTAGACAATCAAGCCCAGTAAAACACCTGAGTGACCAGGCAAGATCAACAGATAACAGCTCAGCCACGCCTAAGGAAGGCAACTCAGGTGGTCTCCAAGCCAATCAGGCCAGAGAAAAGGGGGCCTTCCTGCATAGGGTAAACAACACTTAACGTCAAATTAAGGCATGGTAAGACAACGATCATGAACAAGGTTTTAGCAATAATCTCAAACATTTTAAAATCAATGTCAACATATGAACGTAATAGAATATACCCCAAACTACATGATAGGCTACTCTCAAACTGTGTGAAAACCTCTTTGACAAGTCATCCTGCCTTTATAAACCAGTTCTTTAGAATGGGTATGATTTAAAAGAAGCACTGTTTACATGTATCAGCTACTTCTACTATAGTTTTAACTGTTAGGATAAGAAACAATTACTGTCCTTGAACAGAAAAGGAATTATCAAGTTATAATAAAAATAACATGAAGAAATAACAGAGCATCATTTACACTGCACAACCTTGCCACACGGGTTCCATACTCACGTTGATAGCATATCTAGTGGCAGTGTCAGTAGTGAGCTCACGGAGCCAGTAAACAAGCACTTGTAGATGCGGCCTGCAGAAAAGAGCACGGGCACAATCAATCAGTGTCATGAACACGTGCAGACGGTCAGGAAAGCAGTTAAAATGGAACACTGTGAACGGCACTCAAGTAAGCACTTAGTCTTTGTAAGACCTGAGTCTCAAAATACTACATTTAAAAAACAATGGTGATTAAAGAATACAGTAATATTTAGTGCTGAGATTCTTTCTAAACTTAGTTTTTACTAAATGAGCTTAGATGTTTGAAAAGGAAAAAGAAAAATAATCTAAAGATGACCAAAACCACTAGAATATGGAGATTTTTTTTCATTCAGAATTTAAAAATTCACCGTTCATAAAAATAAAAGGTTTCAGTTTTGGAGGCACACATCTTTGAAACAAAGAAGATTCTTCGGTAGAGCGTATGCTCCAATACTGTAAACAGCAACCTGGCAACCAAGTTTTAGAAAGTACAGATTTGAGGGTCCTCAAATTAACAATATCTTAAATTCTGGCCACAAAGGGAAAAGAAATATGAATGAATGCACTGTCATCCTTTTATCCTTGTAGTAAAATAGAATGTCTTTTAGTTAGAAAGACAGAATTCAGCCAGGCGTGGTGGCGCACGCTTGTAATCCCAGCATTTGGGAGGCTGAGACTGGAGGATCCAGGTTCGCGGCTAGCCTCAGCTACCTAAGTGAGGCACTCTGCAACTTGGTGAGACTCAGTTTCAAAATAAAGAATAAAAAATAGGGCTGGGGGTATAGCTCGGAGGTAGAATGCCCCTGAGTTCAATCCCCAGTACCACAAAAAAAAAAAAAAAAGACAGAATTCAGTCGGGTGTGGTGGCATACACTTGTAATCCCAATACTTGGGAGGCTGAGACAGGAGGATCCGGGTTCACAGCCAGCCTCAGCTACTTAGTGAGGCCCTGTTTCAAAATAAAGAATAAAGCCAGGCGTGGTGGCACATGCTTGTAATCCCAGTACTTGAAGGGTAGGAAAAGAGCTTCTGTAGTGGAATTACTCACATATGTATATAAGATATTGTGAGCAAATAGGCCTATAGCAAAGTAAAAGTGACCAATGTCAGCAGATAGGAAAATAGGCTCACAAGCAACAGGCCTCCTTACAACAGAATGCTGTGGATGCATTAAAAATGTAAGGTAGCCGGGCGTGGTGGCGCACGCTTGTAATCCCAGCATTTGGGAGGCTGAGACCAGAGGATCCGGGTTCGAGGCCAGCCTCAGCTACTTAGTGAGGTCCTCCGCAACTTAGTGAGACCCTGTGTCAAAATAAAGAATAAAAAATAGGGTAGGGGGTATAGGTCAGAGGTAGTATGCCCCTGAGTTCAATCTCCAATACTGAAAAAAAAAAAAAAAAAAAAAGTAAGGTAGCATAACATGTATTACATGGAAAGACAGCCAGGACACATGACTAAGTTAAAGAGAAGAGTTATAGAATATGTATTATGAGATATACACTTTATGTACATATTGTGTATATAAATTAGAGCAGAAATTAAGCTTAACTGTGTTACATAATTCCTCTTACTTTGACTATTTAATCTACTGATTTCAGAGAACCATGCTGGTCTTCCCCTGAGACTGTAAATGCTTGACATACGTCGAAGACTTTCTAGTATGTAAAAGGTTTTAAATTTTATTTTCTTAGTGGACTACACCTTTTATGAATATGAAATATAAGGCTTTGCCGGAAGGCTTTTAATCTTGAATATCTGGCCAATCAATTCTCCTCCTGCTTTTTGTTAGCACCCAGAGCAAGGGGTTCAACATCTCTAACTCTCCAGAAGTTCCCTCAAGCCCCCTCCCAGCCAACAGCCTCTGCAAAAGGTCACCACTACTCTGATCTCTACCACTGTACATGAATTTGGTCTGCTTTTAAATTTCACATAATAATTGGGATCATATAATCTATATTTTTTTGTGTTTTGCTTCTTTTTTTTTTTTTTTTTTTTTGCAGTACTGGGGATTGAACTCAGTGGCGTTCTACCTCTGAGCTATACCCCCAGCCCTAGTTTTTATTCTTTATTTTGAAACCAGGTCTCACTAAGTTGCAGAGTGCCTCACTAGGTAGCTGAGGCTGGCCTCGAACCCGGATCCTCCGATCTCAGCCTCCCGAATGCTGGGATTACAAGCGTGCGCCACCACGCCCGGCTTTCTTGCTTCTTTTTTTTAAAGAAGCAAAACCCATCCATGTTACTCAAGTTCACAAGAGTCAGCTCTTTCTCACTGCTATTATTTCACTGTATGAATGAGCCACAACGCACCCGTTTTACTTCCATAGGATGTGGCTGGTCTCAGTTTCCAGCTATCAGCTAAGCTGTTTCTGCTGCTTCTTACTCATATGGTCTTCACTTGACACAAGGCCCCTATGGTTTGTTAACTATATTCCCAAGAATGAACGTGCTACACTATAAGGTCTTTGTGATATTTAACATTAGCAGATACTCGCAGTTTTTGAAAGTGGCTGTATACATCGCCCCGCAATGCACTCATGTTCTAGCCACGCCACATTCTAAGCATAACTCATACTGTCAGTCTTGTGAATGTTAGCCTGTCTAGTGAAAATCTTCCTGGGCATTTCCCTGATGAGGCTCAGCACTGTTTCATGTATTTATTGGCTATTTAGAAACCTTTTTTTCCAGAAACACCTGTTTCTTACTGATATGTAAGAATTCTTTACATATGCTAAATATATCTTTGTGTGTGTATAGTGGGGGGGGGGGCTGGGGAATGAACCAGGGGCATTGAACCTCTATGCTACATCCCCAGCCCTATTTTATTTTTTTTATTTTCAAACACAGTCTTACTAAATTGCTGAGGCTGCCATCTTCAGCCTCCCAAGTACTGGGAGTACAGGCATGAGCCACCACGCCTGGCTAATGATGGTTACTTTTTTTCCTGTCGGTACTGAGGGTGAAACCCAGGCCTCACATATGCTAGGCAAGCGTTCTCCCACTGAACTATACTCTTAGCCTGTCTTTCACTCTTAAAGGTGCTTGAAGATGGCTGGCTTGGTAGTGCACATCTGTAATCCCAGTGGCGTGGGAGGCTGAGACAGGAGGATTGCAGGTTTAAGGCCAGCCTCAGCAATTCAGTGAGGCCCTCTGCAATTTAGTGAGACCTGCTTCAAAATAAATTTAAAAATAGGGCTGGGGTTGTAGCTTGGAGGTAAAATGCCCCTGGGTTCAATCCCCAGTACCAACAACAAAAAAAGGGGGGATTTGAAGATGAAACGAAGTTCCTAATTTTAACTTAAGTTGGATTTAACAATATTTTCTTTTATAGATAGTCTCCTAGTGCATATATTCTCTTTTAGAAGTTTCTTTTACTTTTTGTTTAACTTTTGCATTCAGGCTTTTAATTCACCTCAAATTAATTTCTGTGTCTCACTGATGTAAAGACATGGTTCATTTTTTTCCAGAAGGACATCATGTTGATGCTACACCATTTAGTGAAAAGATTACCTTCCTCCACTGAACTGAGAAGGCTCCTAGGTGGTGGATCAGGTGACAGTTCAGGCAGGGGTCTAGTTCTGGGCTGTTTGGTTACCAGACATCTTTAGTTTATAAATGTATTTTTCTACTCATCTAGAGAATTTATAATCCCCCCACAAGTAAGAGAAGCCACTCTAAAAGCTCTAATTTCTATCCTCCTGTCATAATTTCTCCTTTATGATCACCTGGCTCTTACCTAACAACTGTTAATCATTTACATTAACAATAACTGAGATTAGTTACAAACACTCGTTTCTTTTTGAGTCTCACATCTTTGAGTTTCACAGTCTCCCATTTAAGTATATTCTCAAGTTTTTCATTAAAAAGTTTAAGGTTGCAAATTTTATGAATCCTCACATCTAATGAAATATCTGTCTTTTGTCCTTCCATCTAGGAATAATTGTGAGGCCAGGAATTTAGGTCCAAAGATACCATCAAATTCAGAAATTTCCACAGCTTTTTAGCATTCAATACTGCTGATTTTAAGTCTACTGCCAAGGTGGGCGTGGTAGCCCATGCCTGTAATCCCAGTACTTGGGAGGCTGAGACAGGAGGATTGCAAGTTCAAGGACAGCCTCAGCAACTGAGACTCTCATCTATCATGCAAGACCCTGTTTCAAAATAAAAATAAAATAAGGCTGGAGGTATAGCTTGGAGGTAAAATGTCTCTGGGTTCAATCCCCAGTACCAAAAAAAAAAAAAAGTACTGATGTCAGTCTGATTTTCTCTATTTTCTAGAACATACCACTGGTATACCTTTATCACCATTATGATACTACCCAGCTCTGGAAACTTTGAGATTATGTTCAGGATTATGCTTCAGAATGTGAGTACTTTTCATTTTAGTTGGCTTTCTCTTTCAACAAAAAAGACACCATTTCCTCATCTCTATTATTTTTCTTACTTTATAGAACTACTTCTTAGCACTTTCTGAAACAAATGGACATAGCTACCATCTCTCAATCTGATTTACTCATACTTGTAACTACTCTTCTTTTAAATTACATCCCAGAAGAACTCTCTGCTCAATCTTTAACTCACTAATCCTGTTTTTGGTATATCTCTCAAGATTTTCATTTCCACAGGTGATTCAGCTAATTTTACTTAAGACACAGATAATTACACTTATTTTTAAATTTTGCTTGTTCACATGAATGTTTCCTGTGATTCTCCCAATATGTAACATAACAATATCAAGTAATTACACATCATTCAAACAATAGCATAAGGCCGTACTTCTTATAATATTAAGTAGCTAAGCAATATTTGAGTAACTCCAACAGAGGCATGGCTACTCACATGCTGTAAGAGGAACAACTCCCAACCATGCAAAGGCCACAAGTGTATAATGAAACCAGTATCGTATTGCAGTACCAATACTTGTAACCAGTCCAGCAAATATGTCTTGGATTGGAAGCCGTGAAGGCATATCTGGAGAATAAACTGTAAGAGAACAAAAGTGCACAGGATTTCATAAAGATTTAATAATGGCTTAATTCATAACTACAAAATAGGAATAAGCACTATTTAACTTTCAATACATACATATATTGTGCTTAAATATTTTTCCTATGGAAAAAAGTGAATCAAAGAGTTACAGTAACACTATTTACCCAAGAAGCCATTTATGAGGCAAATCACATGTAAAATGTAGAAATCATTTCAAAAAAAGGCCTCTGAACAGGAAAAAGATTCACATCCTTGCTCATGGCCAGGGATTATCTAGTTTCCTAAGTGCAGAGCACACTGGTGCATGCCTATCATCCCAGCTACTCAGGAGCCTGGGGCAGGAAGATCCCAAGAGTTCCAGGCCAGCCTTGGCAACTTCACAGGACCCTGTCTCAAAATAAAATAAAAAGGTCTGAGGACATAGCTCAGCAATAGAACACTTGCCTAGCATGAATGAGGCCTTGGGCTTGATCCCCAGTACCACTACCACCACCAAAAATACACACACACAGACACACACACACGAAATGGGAGCAAGAGGTGAGGCTGATGGCACGGTACTAAGGCAGGACTCCCTCAAATGCAAGCATCAGACAAGGCATTCACAAAGCACAACGATCTGCAGCAGAAGGAAGCATTTCATGTGGCAGCAGCAGCCTTTGCTAGCCAACTCTTCTCCCCATTTCAATATAGTAGGTAAAGCCTCAAATGCCAACGTCAGATCTTCCCACTTCTCTGCAAAATGTGGTTCAACACACTCAGAGAAAGAAAGGGTTTGCCATATTTTAGAAAAATATCCTTTTAAAACTGTCCCAATAAAAACAACTGCTTATTAAAAAGCTCCACTATAGCCGGGTGTGGTGGCACACACCTGTAATCCCAGTACCTGGGAGGCTCAAACAGGAGGCTTGCAGGTTCAAGGGCAGCCTCAGCAATGTAGCAAGACTCGGCAACCTAACAAGACCCTGTTTCAAAACAGAAAAATAGCTGGGCCTGGTGGTGCACTCCTGTAATTCTAGTACTTGGGAGGCTGAGACAGGAGGATTGCAGGTTCAAAGTCAGCCTGAGCAAGTAGTGAGACTTTCATTAACCTAGTGAGACCCTGTTTCAAAATAAAAATAAAATAGGGCTGGAGGTGTAGCTCAGAGGTAGAATGCCCCTTGGTTCAATCTAAATAAATAGGACTGGGGGTATAGCTCGGAGGCAGAATGCTCTTTCCTGGGTTCACCCCTAGTACCACAGCAAAAAAACAAACACTCCACTACAATACAGAAAGCTCATGTAAGAGAAACAAACACCTCTTTCTCTGATAGGGACAAAAAAAAAAGGAATTATGATACATAGGTTTTTAAATCAATGACCTAAAATTTGTAAGAGCACTATGACAAAGCTGCTCATACCTTTAAACATTAAAGAATAAACAATTAACTAATGGTAACATTTTACAAAACACCCAAATAGATCAACTGACTTCAGTAAGATATTTGGTAGAAAAAACAAATCTTTAAATCAGTAATAACAGAGTTTTGAGGGAGGATAAAGAAAACAGCATACAAATGTCAAATAAAAACTAAAATGTACAAAACAAGATTTTATTGGCCTCAAAGTAAAAGCCATATGGGTATTTCCTATAAATCAACCTCATGAAGATATTCAAGTATTTAGCCTTAGTTTGCTATAAATCTTAAGAAGCTATAGAGCTTGGATACACTTACAGAAATTAAAGATTACAAAATAATACGGTTGATTTTGGGGAGAAGGGAAAGCACTGGGGATTGAACCCAGGGCACCTTACCACTGAGATATATCTCAAACCCTTTTCTTCTTTGTGTGTGTGGTACTGGGGATTGAACCCAGGGCACCTTACCACTGAGATACATCTCAAACCCTTTTCTTCTTTGTGTGTGTGGTACTGGGGATTGAACCCAGAGGCAGTCCACCTCTGAGCTATGCTCCCAGCCCTTTTTATTTTTTGTGGTACTATGAACTCAGAAGTATTCTACTTTTGAGCTACACCCAGAGTCCTATTTTATTTTCTATTTTTATTTATTTATTTATTTATTTATTTATTTATTTATTTATTTGCGGTACTGGGGATGGAACCCAGGGGCAGTCTACCTCCGAGCTACACCCCACCCCACCCCCTTTTTTGTGGTACTGGGGATTGAACTCAGGGGCATTCTACCTCTGAGCTATACCCCCAGCCCTATTTTTTTATTCTGTATTTTGAAACAGGGTCTCACTAAGTTGCAGAGTGCCTCACTAGGTAGCTGAGGCTGGCTGCGAACCCAGATCCTCCAGTCTCAGCCTCCCAAATGCTGGGATTACAAGCATGCGCCACCATGCCCAGCTCCCAGACCTATTTTTTATTCTTTATTTTGAGACAAGGTCTCACTAAGTTGTCAGAAGGCCTCAGTAAGTAGCTGAGGCTGGCCATGAACCTGGGATGCTCCTGTCTCAGCCTCCCAAGTACTGGGATTACAAGCCACCACACTTGACAAAATAAGATTTTTTTTTTAAAAAAGGGCTGGAGGAACCAGGTGTGGTGGCTCACACCTGTAATCTCCAGACTTGAAAGGTTAAGACAAGAGAATCACAGGTTCATGAGCAGCCTCAGCAACTAGCAAGGCCCTCCTCAACTCAGGTGTAGCTCAGAGGTAAAATGTCCCTGGGTTCAATCACCAATACCACTAAAAAAAACAAAAAAAAATTTTTTTTTGAGGCAGAATCACACTAAATTGCCCAGGCTGGTCTCAAATTTGTGATACTCCTGACTCAGCCTCCTGAGTGCCTGGGATTACAGGCACACACCACTGCACCTGGCTAGAGCTGACATTCTTTTGATGGCAATGAATATAAACCTCCAATGTACTAACTTTATTCATATTTGCCAAATATAAACAAAGAAAAACATTAGTTTATAGCCTTTCTACTGTGCATCAAAAGAGACTTTAAAAAATAAAAATCTAAGCCGGGCGTGGTGGCGCACGCTTGTAATCCCAGCATTCGGGAGGCTGAGACCTGAGGATCCGGGTTCGCGGCCAGCCTCAGCTACCTAGTGAGGCACTCCGCAACTTAGTGAGACTCGGTTTCAAAATAAAGAATAAAAAATAGGGCTGGGGGTATAGCTCGGAGGTAGAATGCCCCTGAGTTCAATCCCCAGT
>PVLC010008402.1:0-20832 GCA_004027655.1 Graphiurus murinus | reverse complement strand
TAAATAAATAAATAAAATAAAATAAAATAAATAAAAAAAATAAAAAAAAATAAAAATCTAAAACAAGCCGGGCGTGGTGGCGCATGCTTGTAATCCCAGCATTTGGGAGGCTGAGACCGGAGGATCTGGGTTCGAGGCCAGCCTCAAGCTACCTAGTGAGGCACTCCGCAACTTAGTGAGACCCTGTTTCGAAATAAAAAATAAAAAATAAGGCTGGGGGTGTAGCTTGGAGGTAGAATGCCCCTGAGTTCAATCCCCAGTACCGCTAAAAAAATCTAAAACACAGAAATCTTTTGAGGGTGGGGAAGACAATATATTGGGATTCCCAGAATGAAAAATTATGCTTCCAATTTTCAATATTTGTCAGTATAGTCTTCCATTTATTTAAAGTGAGAAATATTAAATTTTACTCTATAGGCATAGGAATCATAATTTTAAAAAATTTAAACCAGCAAAATATTTACCAAAAGCTTACAAAATATAAACTAAAAAAGTCTCGTGGGCACCAGGCATGGTGGCACATGCCTGTTAATCCTAGTACGCGGGAGGCTAAGACTGGAGGATCACAGGTTCATGGCCAGCCCCAGGAACTTAGCAAGGCCCTCCGCCACAATTTAGTGAATGCTGTTTCAAAATAAAATAGGGCTGGGAGTGTAGCTCAAAGGCTGAACGCAACTGGGTTCTATCCCTAGTGCCAGGAAAAAATAAAGTCTCATGGGGGAAAGTGACTTAAAACTTTGTCTTTATTATTATTCTAATGTACATAATTTTAACTCAAAAGATAGTTCAAATTTCAAAAGTACTCAATATTTGATGAAATTAAGTAAGTAGGTAGTGGTTTTATAGGTATATTTTTATTATTAAGAACCCTTACTTTTTTTTAGCCAGGCGTGGTGACACACGCTTGTAATCCCAGTACTTGGGAGGCTGAGACAAGAGGATCTCAGGTTCATGGCTAGCCTCAGCAACTTAGGGAGGCCTCCACAACTTAGTGAGACACTGTTTCAAAATAAAGAACAAAAAAATAGGGCTGGGGATGTAGCTGGGAGGTAGAATGCCCCTAGGTTCCATCTCCAGTACCCCTCCCCCACACACACACACACAAAGAACCCTTACTTTTTAGAGATATGTTCTAAAACGTGCACAGATAAAATTATAAATGATAGGACTGTTTTGAAAGAGGACAGAAGAAATAAAAATGATGGAAAGATAAAGAAACAGATAAAGCAAGTTAAGGGCAGGAGTTGAAAAGCAGGTGACACTGCATGAGTATATCATGTGAACTCATGCCTTTGTATGCCTGAACTTGTCTATAATTAAAAAGGAAAAAGAAAAACTTTATAAAACAGGTATGTGTTAAAAGATGACCATTTTAAAAATATTTTCCTAGATGGAGGAATTTTTTTCTACTACTATCAAAGACAATGAAGTTGAAAATTGTTGCTTTAAAATCACTTAAACACCTTTTGCTACCAGTGGTAACCAAAACATTAGTGAAAACATCTAATGAACTTACTTGGTGTAAAAGCAAATCTGTGTTTGCATAATTCACAGTATTCTTTTCGACTGTGTTTCAGCCACTGAACTAAGCTGTAATTACAAACACATTCATAAATACAGTGTTTACAGAGAAGAAATATTAGTTCCATTGAAAATTAATGTTGTTTTTCTTAAAATTTTACATCTTGCAGAGCTTTTAACAATTTTTACCACTTCAAATTTAGAATATCCTGATAATTTCAAATTTTAGAAGATTAACTTTCTATAACTGCCTTTGAAGAATACAGAATTTACAATGGCTAAATATAAAATAATATGTACTGTACTTCTATTAAAAAGGTTCATTTAATCTAGATTATAATCTCTCTGAGCTAAATAAATATGAAAGAACCCAATCATCAACATCAGTTCCAATACTGGTCTGATACTACTGATACCTCATAACTAAGTCTGAATCCTAGTTCTGCCATTAATTAGGTGACTATGTGGCTCACACCAAGTTACTTAACCTGTACGTCCTTTAATTTCTTCATCTATATAGTAATAATGCTCTACTTCACAGTATTCTTGCAAAGATTAAATGAGAAAGAATGTGTAAAGTACTAAAAACAGTTCATAAATGTAAGCTACCATATGCCACTCAAAACTAAAAATATATACTTTCAATGGACAAAATAAGCTCTCCATGCTAGAAATAAACACAATATACCAAAATAACAGGCATTGTAAGACCTATGGTTAATTTCCAAGTTTAAAAATTTTTACAACAGAAGTTTTTAGCTAATTATAGAGCAAGTTCATTGAAATGATCTTTCTTGTATACATGACAAAACTGAAGCTCAGAATTATATAATTTCCTAAAAGTATGACTTACCATTCTTGATGGATAAACTTAATACTGCCAGTACATACACAAGGATGATAAAGAGGTTTCTCAGGTGTTCCTTCTGACCGACACACCCTACATATGTCTGTTGACAAAAAAGAAAATTGCAATTACCTTTAGCTCTAGCTTTCACCACCAAAAACTAAAATATTTTGTATCAAAGCAACAATCTGTCCCTTGCCAAAACACAATCAAGAGCATGGAGAACTGAAAATAGTAATGAAAATGGTATTCAAGCCTAAATTCCAGTATTTGGGAGCCTGAGACAGGAGGATCACCTCAGCAATTTAGAGACCCTGTTTCAAAGTAAAAAAAAGGGGGGGGGAGGGGCTAGGATACATGTAGCTTGAAGATAGAATGCTCCTAGGTTCAATCTCCAATACCAAAAACAAATGATATATTCAAATGTCTATATGAAACTAAAAAAACCCCTATAAATGCATTAAAAGGTAAGTTATTCCTTAGAAAGCTCTGTAAATAAGGAGTAGAAAACAACAAAAACAATTGATTTTATTTAAAACTGCACTCTCCCATAACAAGTACTGGATAAAATATGCAAAATCAGGTCACCATCAGTGTGTTTAAGCTCCAGAAAAACACCCCTCAGGACTTAAGAGAGTAATAGCAGTTGCAGGGGAGGAACATAGTAGAACCCTCTTTCCTTGCCTCACCCACCAAAAAAAAAAGAGAAATAGAAACACACACATGAACAGGGTTGGGAGAAGCATCCCAAATCCATGAAGATTCCAGACCAGGAAGAGTTAACCAGAAGTCACCTTAGGCAGAAGCCATGACAGCCCAGGGCTGAAGGGTCTGCAGCTCTGTAGGGGATAGCAGTTCACCCACCTCCCAGCACCAAGCAGCTTCAGGGGTGTGCCTGTGTGTCCTCCTGCCTGAGGCGGTCAGTGACACAGCATGGAGGAAAAACCACAATTGATCCCCGGAGCGCCCTTGCTCACTAGCTTGCTCCTGAAGGCTCCTCCGCAGGTCCACATGCCTTCTCAGCTCTCCCTCTAGACCAAATGCTGACTTCCCAGGGCAATGAGCAGTACGCACAATTACTTCCAACCTGCTCTCCTACAAGGAATTCCATATAACAGGGAATAACTATAGTCCAGGTCCTCTTCACTACTGGGTTTTAACAAGACCCTGGCACCCTTCGAATAAGGGTGTACACAAACTGAGCAGAGTGGTATGGTGGTCCTGCACACTTAAGATCTTCATAGTCTCGTGGCTCCTCAATCTTTGGCGACAGAATGTCACTTGTCCAAGTTGAGGGACACCAGGTGCTCACGATCACCTAACTGGTTGTCATGCTGGCTCCCTAGTAATACACTCACCAGACAAATCTCTCCACTAAAGAGAAGTCTTGCTTCCCACCCACAGAAGAGCTATTAATTAACCAATTCTATCTGTGGCAGAGGCTGGAGAAGTGGCCCTCAATTCAAATAAAACGCAGCTTCTGCTATTCAGCTTTGCATCTACACCCTCCCTCTACTGCCACCCCAGTGATTTTAGTTTCCTGGAAATTGTCGGTGACCATTCTTTTTTTGTGTGTGTGTGGTATTGGGGATTGAACTGAGAGGCATTCTACCTTCAAGCTATACCCCCAGTCCTATTTTTTATTCTTTTTTTTTTTAAACAGGGTCTCACTAAGTTGCGGAGTGCCTCACTAGGTAGCTGAGGCTAGCCTCGAACCCAGATCCTCCAGTCTCAGGCTCCCAAATGCTAGGATTATAAGCGTGCGCCACCACACCCGGCTCAGTGACCATTCTTTATGGTCAGAACTACATGTGACCTAAACCCCTTTAAACCTCCCAATTTCACCTTCATCCTTGAGTAATGAAAACATTCTTGTGGCAAGTGCTTTCACTTTGGTTGGTCTAACACGGGTTCAAGATTCGAGCTCCTGAAGTGCAATACTAACACTCCCACCATTACACTCAATTGTCCCCGGCATAGTTCCAACAGAAACAAAATAGAACCGCGTTCCCATTCCACAACCCCAGCAACAGTATCCAGGCAGCCGAAGCCCACTTTGGATGCTCCGATTTCCTCCGAGTACACACCTCAGCCAAGAAAGCCCATATAAGATGGAGGACCTGAGAGGCAGGGGCAGGACCTCCCTCAAAGTGGACCACAGGTGGACCTGCAGTGGACCTGCGCCTAAGGTCTAAGTACAAGGGGTTTAACTATAGTAAAATCAACGTAGGGCATTGAAGCTAGGATTACTGCGGTGTTCTTCCAGAGGTAGATGTGTACCATTTGTTACTTTAAGTAGTCTTGATTATATGAAAACAATGACAGGTCAAGTCTCAAGTGGAAAAAAACACTCTTAGAGGAATTCTAAAATATCACTATTTCTAAGCAGTATTTATATACTCCTAAAAGCTTCCTTTCATTTCCTTTGGTCAATTATAATGAAGTACACAAATTCTAATGAATGGGTTAATGATCATTCTCTATTGCTATAAGCTTTTCATAAATCATCTATAATTTAAAGATTTTCCCAACCAGCAAGAGCTTGTTCCATAAGCTCCATTCATCCTAAGAACTTTTTTTTTTTTTTTTTTTTTTTTTTTTTCGGTACTGGGGATTGAACTCAGGGGCATTCTACCTCCGAGCTACACCCCCAGGCCTATTTTTTATTCTTTATTTTTGAAACCGAGTCTCACTAAGTTGCGGAGTGCCTCACTAGGTAGCTGAGGCTGGCCTCGAACCCGGATCCTCAGGTCTCAGCCTCCCGAATGCTGGGATTACAAGCGTGCGCCACCACGCCCGTCTTCTAAGAACTATTTTTTAATACACTATTCTAAATTACAGGCGTGTGACACTATATCCAACTTCCACAAATTATAATGCATTAAGTGTAAAAATGTTATAAGCTATATTAAGTCAAAAATAGTCTATCAATCTATAAAAGTGATCATTTATTTCACAAAGTATTATTTCCATTTAAAATATTACAGACACAATGAAAGAATAAAGGTCATTATTTGTTGTGGGGGTTTTCCTCCCTTAATTGTATTTTATGAGAAAATGAAGTTAAGAGGAAGGACAATCAGTTTTCTCCTCCATCATGATATTTACTGACTACTGTGGCTAGATACAATTCTAAGCACTCTGAATACATTATTTCATTTAATCCTCATAATACCACTCATAGTGGGAAACAGGCTAAAAAGAGTGAGGTAAGGCCAGGCATGGTGGCACACATCTGTAATCCCAGGTCTTGGGAGGCTAAGACAGGAGGATTGCTGATTCAAAGACAGCCTCAGCAACTTAGCAAGGCCCTCAGCAACTCAGAGAAACCCTGTTTCAAAATAAAAAAATTTAAAAAAGAAAAGAGAAAAAATAGGGCTGGGGGTATAGGTACTGGGTTCAATCCCCAGTACCACAAAAAGAGAGAGAGAGAAAGAGTGAGGGGAAGGCAACATGCCCAACGCCACTCTGCATTAAGTAGAAACCAGTATATTACCAGACTGTCAAACCATCAGAAAACTGGTTGGAAACCTTAGATTAGCTCATTCTAGCTTAGTTACTAAAATCCAAGTAAAGTATCACTCGAATGAGGAAATGAGGATTAAAACTAACTTCCAATTTGGGAAAGTAATCCTTGTGACTTTTACATACTCCCTCCCCAACCACCTACAACCTTAATCATCACGCAATCAAGGTGTTCGGGGGGTTTTTTTGGTAGTGGTACTGGGGATTGAACTCAGGTGCATTCTACCTCTTTGCTAAACCTCCAGCACTTTTTACTTTTTGTTTGAAAACAGGGTCTAAGTTGCTGAGAGTCTCACTAGGTTGCTGAGGCTATTCTCAAACCTGTGATCATCTTGTCTCAGCCTCCCAAGTACTGGGATTATGGGTATACCACCACCACACCCAGTTTGCAACCAAGTCATCTTGAATGTTTTAATTTCTTTCACAACCTAACATCAATATTCTATATATGATTACTATCTACTCTTGCAACTTTATTCTATTTGCACAGTAGTTTGCTTTCTGTAGAAAAAAAAATATTGAAATATAAGGATTAAAAAATAAGCTGGGCATGGTGGCGCACGCTTGTAATTCCAGCATTTGGGAGGCTGAGACCGGAGGATCCAGGTTCGAGGCCAGCCTCAGCTATCTACTGAGGCACTCCGCAACTTAGTGAGACCCTGTTTCAAAATAAAGAATAAAAAATAGGGCTGGGGGTATAGCTCGGAGGTAGAATGCCCCTGAGTTCAATCACCAGTACCGCAAAAAAAAAAAAAAAAAAAAATAGGGCGGGGGTGTAGAATGCCCTGGAGTTCAATCCCCAGTACCACCACCAAAAAAAAAAAAAAGATACAAGGATATTTGGGAGAAGGGTGATGGAGCTATTCTATACCTTCATAGTGCTGGACAGATGACTGCATGCATTTGTTAAAACAGACATTGTGTGAAAATAAATTTTACTGTATTTAAATCAGGCTTTTATTTTAGAAATGAAGACTTCCTAAAGAAGTATCTAAATAGATGTATGGGAAGAAAGATCAAATGAGAAAGAAATAACATGGAAATAATTGCTCCCTCTCTAAAATATGGTCTAATAAAGCTTTAGATTAAAATGTCCAATGAGAACATTTGTTTCATCCACCCAGGTAAGAATTAACGTCAGACTGTTGGAAATCATGGCTTTCTGCTTTGTGAGCATATGGTAGAATTGGCACTTCCCTGTCACCTCTGAAATTAGGCATGGAAACTGACTTGTTTTGTGATGTGTATCCTTCCTGGTATAAGTCCCCAGAGGTGAAGGATACAATTCATTACACTGCATTTTCCTGCCTCAATGGCTGTGGAAGCATTTGGTGTAAGGGAAGGTACTTCCTTCCATCAAGCTGGTTCTCCAAGTGACTACATTTAGCTAAAGTGTCACCCCCTCAGCCCTTGTTGGATATGTGTCAGTGAGAAGCTAATGTTGTTTTTAGCTGCTGAAAGTGAGTGGTGGCTTGTGACTACAGCATAACTTAGCCTATCTATCCTCTCTTCTGCAGGATTTTAGCAGTTAAAAAAAAAAAACATGAGGGCTGAGATGTAGCTCAGTGGTAAAGCGCTCACTCTGCAAGCGGAACGCCCTGGGTTCAATCCTCAGTGCCAAAAAGACCAGGAAAAAAAAAAAAAAAAAACAAACTAAAAAAAAAAAAAAAAAAAAAAAAAAAAAAAAAAAAAAAAAAAAAAAAAAAAACAAAAAAAAAAAAAAAATTAAAAAAAAAAAAAAAAGAAGCAAGCACAACTAATACCAACATAGAAAGTCAAGAAAGAATAACCAATCCCAAAACCTCAATAAAATAATAAGCCCAAGACTACAAAAAGAGTAGTCATCTAAAGGAGCAGCCTGAGATGCTTTACCAAAAATTAAATCACGAAGTAGGTTCTGAAGGCTTCCATCAGACTTACATATATGCAGAAGCATATAAACCCCTCGACTAGTTAGTCACTTGAAATTGGTTACACACTGGGGACCTTCTCTCTGGGAGCTTCCTTCCCTCCCTCCCTTTCTCTCCAAGGTCCTGTTGACTTTGAGAGAAAGTAGAGTACAATGGACAGCACTCAGCACAGGCGACTCCCAGGAAGTGACCAGAAGACACCTGTCGGACACCAAGGCCGACCGAGGACCCCAACGGTGGCCTGCAACTCTCTCTGGTAGATCGTCTGGACTTTGGGAGAAAGCAGTTTGCAATGGAGGGTGCACGGCTTGGGCTACTCCCAAGTAGTGTCCAGAAGGCAGCTGGCAGACACAAGGGTCCCCGTTGCCGGCAAGGGTGGTCTGCCTCTTTTTCCCTTTCTCATTCTCCTCACAATAACTCCCCGCTCGCCTTTCTGTTGTCTCCAAAGCGTCATTCTTCATAGCCAAGAACTCTGGTAAGGAAAAATGTCCATTTCATTAAGAATGCAAACCTATTTTTAAAAAATAAGGCAAGGTTCTTTCTGTTTTCAAAGGCAATTTTATTTTATCCTGTGGAAATGTTGTTGTTTTATCTGAATACCTAGCATTTTAAAGTTCTAAACATAGTCAAGCTCAGTAGCACATGCCTATAATCCCAGTACTTGGGAGGCTGAGACAGGAAGATCACAGGTTCGAGGCCAGCATCAGCAACTTAGTGAGACCCAATTTCAAAAGAAAAAGGGCTGGGGGTAGCCGGGCATGGTGGTACACACCTGTAATACTAGTATTCAGTAGGCTGAGACAGGAAGATTGCAGATTTGAAGACAGTCTCAGCAACCAGGGAGACTCAGATTCAAAAGCAAAAAATAAAAAAGGCTGAGGATGTAGGTCAGAGGTAGAATGCCTCTGGGTTCAATCTCTAGTAACACAAAAAAGGGAGGGGGAGGGTACACTGGAGGTGTAGCTTGGAGACAGAATGTGGTTCACTCGCCAGTACCAAATAATAAAAATAATTATGTTCCAAATACAGTATTTAGCACAATAAATAATGAAGTTTTTAAGTGAAAAACTTCAAATCCTCAGTAATTGAGTATGGAAATGACCCACTATATACAAAGGACAACAGCCAGTGAGTGAGGTTATGACACTGGAGACTGCTATAGAATTCAGTGCCAACATTAGGTCTGGCCTATCCCATCTGCTTTTCTAACCAACAATCCAGTTCAATGATGTCCACTAGGTGCCTACTGTGAGAAAGAGAGAGAAAGAGAGAGAGAGAGAGAGAGAGAGAGAGAGAGAGAGAGAGAGAAACTCTAAAAGCTGAAGGTTCATGTTGTAAATCTTAAGCCGTCACCTATCCTGAATGTTCTTTTATATTCAGATTTCAAAATCTGTCTACTCTTCCTGGTGATAATAAAGGATTTTTAAATTACTAATAGACTAACCATTGGAACAATTTTAGGTTTATAAGAAATATGAAAAGTAGCGTTCCCATAAACCCAGCACACATGCCTATTATTAACATCTTAGTGAGATTTGTTAGACTTTTCTTACACTTAATGAACCAGTGTGAACCAGCATTATCATTAAAGTCCACAGTATATTCAGAACTCCCTAGTCTGTACCTACTATCCCTTTTCTGTTCCACAATCCATATAAATTCAGAGGTCCCATCTTCTTGAGCTTCTCTGGATTCTGCCATTCTCTCAGATTTTCCTGGGTTTTGATGACTGACTATTTTAAAGAGTAGTACTAGGTCAGATACATTGTTGGATACCTCAATATTGGAAACTGACTCATAACTAGTTTGGAGCTATAGGTTTTAGGGAGGAAAATGACATTGGTAAATTGCCGCTTTTATCACATTATAGCTAAGGTATATAACATCAATAACATCAACATGAATTATGACAGGGATGACCCTATTTCATCTGAATGAAGTAACTGATTTTTACTGCCTGATTATCAATAAAATTTTTTACAATTAATAGCTATAATTACAGCAATAAATATTAAAATTACTGAAAAATATTACTCAAAATATCTATAGATAACCTACATATTTAAAAACAGGTAGACATTATATATATATATATATATATATATATAAAACATATATTTTCTATAGGAAATATATAGTCCCGCCAAAATAACAAGTGAAATAACTATATGGCAATATGGAAAAATGCATGTTAAATAAACAAACCAGGAATAAAAACACACTTCACACTTTTAACTAGGTAAAAACACACTAGCCTAAAAGAGAAAATGCAAAAAATGAGAGCCATTGTAATTGATTAGACAAGAACGTGGGTTATGTTTCTTCCTATCTTTTCCCAAAGTGTTTAGTGTTTCATTGCTATTTTTGTTTTGTTTGCAGTACTGGGGATTGAGCCCCAGGGCATTCTACTTCTGAGATATACCCCCAGCCCTATTTTGTTTTATTCTGAAACAGTGTCTCACTAAGTTGCAGAGGGCCACACTAAGTAGCTGAGGCTGGCCTCAAACCTGCAATTCTATCTCAGCCTCCCAAGTACTGGGATTAAAGCATGTGCCACCACGCCTGGCTGCTATTTTTATAATTATAAGGTAATATAAAATTTTAACTACTCAAATTTTACAAAAATAAAAATTTCCTTTCAACAGTGAAAGTGTATGTAATTTTAAAATGTGGATTTGGGAATTAGGCCTTGCAAACACAATTAAAAATTCCAATCTTCTATGTATCCCAACTATCCTAAACTAATGTTTAGTTGTTTTTTTTATCTCTCCAGATTACTAAATTAACAATTCACATTTAGTGTTGCTTTGGAATACTACATTTTCTGGCCTCCTTGCTAACTAGGCTTGAGTTAGATTCTGTCAATGAGAAGGAAGGAGATCAGACAAAGGAGAGGAAAAGGCAAACTTTTCTACTTCCAGTTCTTCCAATCAGCAGCGGCAGCTAATTTCAGTTACTGGGGCTCCTACAGTAGGTACAGAAGTTAAGGTAGTGATTCTGTCAGTAGCAGTGGTCAACCTCTGGCCTGAGTAAGCCAACTATCAGTGTATCTCCTCTCAGTTCCAAATTTGTACTTCAGTGATAAGGGACTCCTGAAGTCACTTGAGCTTGCCAGCAGAGGGTGCTGGAGGGACATCCAAGAAGGAGACCGTCTTATTCCTGCTGCACAGTAGGTTTGTTTCAATGACCATCTTCCTATAGCCCTACTGATGAGGATCCACACATCTCCAGGCTTTGCACAGGGACAGATAGAGGTACCCCAACTCCCTCTGCATATCCATCCATCAACCTTGGGCTTATACCCTGAGGGTTGTTTTGCTCCCTGAAAAGGTGGTGTATCATTTTATATTCCTACCAGCAGTGAGTGAAAATTCCAGCTGTTCCACATTCTCACCAACACTTGGAATAGTAGTCTTTATATTATCACTTTAGCCACCTATTAGGTATGTAGTGATATCTCATAGTCTTAATTTAACAGCTTTATTGAGATTTATTTTATATGCCATAAAGTTAATTGACAAAGTGTGCAACTCAACAGTTTTAGGTATATTTAGAGTTGTTCACCATAATCATTAATAATCTACTTTTAGAGCACCATCACCACCACCACCACCACCACCATCATCTTCATCAGCATCAGCATCCCCAAAAGAAACCTTCTAACAACTGTTACATCTGCCCTCCCCAGTCTTAGGTAAACACTAACCTACTTTTTTTTTTTTTTTGGCGGTACTGGGGATTGAACTCAGGGGCATTCTACCTCCGAGCTACACCCCCAGCCCTATTTTTTATTCTTTATTTTGAAACCGAGTCTAAGTTGTGGAGTGCCTCACTAGGTAGCTGAGGCTGGCCGCGAATCCGGATCCTCAGGTCTCAGCCTCCCGAATGCTGGGATTACAAGCGTGCGCCACCACGCCCAGCTTAACCTACTTTTTTGATACACAGATTTGCCTATTCTGGAAATGTCATACAATTTGGATCACATAAAATATGTACTTTGTGACTGGCTTCTTTCACTTAGCATAATGTTTGTGAAGTTCATTCAAGTTGTAGCATGTGCCAGTACTTCATTCCTTTTACTGCTGAATAATATCCACTTCATGGATAGACTACACTTACCCATTAGTTGATGGCCATTGAGTTGTTTACACTGTTAGGCTATTATGCATAATTCTGCTATGAACATTCATGTATGGATTTTTGTATAAACATTTATTTTCAATTCTTAGGCATATATCTAGAAATATAATTGCTTGGGTCATATGGTTACTCAGTTAACTTTCTGAGGAACTACCAAAAGGATCAACCAGGAAGGAAGATTCCAATCTTTCCACAATCCTCATCAACCCTATTACTGTCCTTTTGGAAGGTATGAAGTGATAGCTCATGGTCTCATCTGCATTTACCCAATGACTAACAATGCCAGCAGCTCTTCATATGCTTAACAGCCCTGTGCATTTTTTATTTTAGTGAAATGTCTTTCTAAATCTTTGGATCATTTTAAAAAATGGTTTTTCTTAACCAGGTGCAGAGGGCACACGAGACTTGGGAGTTTGAGAAAGGAGGATCACTGGGGGTGTAGCTCAGTGGTGGAATGTCCCTGGGTTCAATTTCTAATACATTCACATCTACCTGGGAAGAAAATCGTCTGTTGAAGCCCTAGCCTCCAGTATAGACTGTATTGGAGGAGTAATTAAGTTAAAATGTGGCTGTCAGTGCGGGCTCTAATCCAATTATAACTGGTGTCCCTATCAGATAAGGTAAGGATATAAACGCACACACAGGGAGAAGACAACCATCCACAGCCCAGGGGAAAGGCCTGAGAAGAAACTCATCCACCCTACCAACAGTTTGTGCTCACACCTCCAGCCTGCAGGACAGTGAGAAAAATTCTCTTTAAGCACCCAGTCTATGGCACTTTGTTATGGCAGCCCTTGCAATCTAAAACAATGTTCAAAGCTGAACTTTCCCCATTCCTGGTTGGTAAAATTACTCCAGAATCAATAATTCTTGACTCCTCCCTAGACTACCTCACCAAATACGATGTTCTATTAATCTGATCTTTTTTTCTTTCACATTTTTTTCATTCCCACTGCCTTAATTAAACTCCCATAGTATTCTGCCTCACCCACTGCAGTGGCAGTCTAAAACACAGTCTGAGCAAGGCATGGTGCTGTATGACTGTCATCCCAGTACTTGGGAGGACAGGATAGGGAGAGGGTAGGTTTGAGGCCAGGTGTGGTAACTTAGACCCTGTTTCAAAACGAAAAATAAAATATGGCTGAGAGTGTAGCTCAAATCCCCAGTTCCACAAAACAAATTAAAAAAAAAAAAAAGATACTGTGGCATGTACCTGTAATTCCAGTACTTGGGAGGCTGAGACAGGAGGATCACAGGTATGAGGCCAGGCTTAGCAACTCAGCAAGACCATGTTTCAAAATAAAAAATAAAAAGGGCTAGAGGGATAGCTCAGAGATAGAATGTGCCTAGGTTCAATCCCCAGTACGTAATAATAATAATAAATGTAGACTGAATTAACATTTTCCCATGGTGTCTTACTTCCTGTTCTCTTTCCAAGAACTCCTGCCATTCTCCTATATTATACTGAAAAATCATCTTCATGTCCATAGAAAAGTCAAGCCCACTAAAATAAGCCTGGCCTGAAAGAAATGGAAGTAGGTATCTGGAAGAGGGTATCTGGTACCCCAGCACTAATCGCTCACAGCATTTCATCCAAGAAGCACTTCAGTTCAACATGCAGCAGGCATCTTTTGGGATGTCTGCCCAGCAGAAGAATGGAGAGTCATGATTTTTATCCTTACCTATCCTTATTCTTACCTTTCCTACTACCACCTAGCCTCTTGAATCAAGGGTAGGCAGCTGACCCATGATGGGCAAATTAGATTCTAGCTTCCAGAAACTCGTGCTTAACAGCTGATAGCAAACAGAGCCGGTGACAGAGTGGAAAACAATGTATTTCTCACCTCTGCTCAAAAGCATCCCATAGCTATCCCACTAAAGTAAGTCAATAAAAGCCATCCTACATGCTCATACCATCTATAAATTCCCCATGGCCCTCTGACCTCATCTTATACTCATTCTCCCCCAACTCATTCAACCCACTGCAGCTACTGCTGCTCCTGGTGATTTCCCAAACATTCTAGGCATGCTCCTGTATCTCTGAGGCTTCACATCCATGTTCTTTCCACCTGGACAGCTCTGCCCACACAGCTGTGCAGGGCTGACTCCTCCTGTGCACCTTCCTTCTCAGGGAGGACTTCCTTCACTGTCACATTACACTAATAACTGCAACTCCTTATTCTCTTCCAATTTGCTATTCTCCACAGCACTTAAAACCTTCTAGTTTGCTATATTTATATTTATTATCCATCTTCTCTTCCTCTCCTACCAAGCTAGAATGTTAAGTTCTATGAAAGAAGGGATTTTTCTCTATTTTGTTCCTTCTCTAGCCCAAACACATAAAATATTGTCTGCTTCAAAACAGGCGATTAATAAATATTTGTCAAATAAATAAATGCATGTATTCTTGGTCATGAGCATGCCAAAGCAGCATAAGCTGGTCTGTGATAAGAAGAACGAGGCAGACATGTCTGGAAGCACAGATTAAAGACCATTTGGTTCTAGAAAGAGGGTAACTAGGTTTTTGAATCTGACATCTTCCCATCCTTTCAGCTCCTTTCTTCCAAACTTAAATTACTTTAAGCTTTTGCCAAACTAGATAAAGAAAATGATCAATTGCAATACACTTAAATCTCATACCTTTCAAATGCGAATTTTCCAGAAAGTATAAAGTACAATTGCTTTGGTATCCCTTAAATTACTGATAAGATTTTTGTACTATGTTCTGCTGGTGTAGACAGTAACTCAGCAAAATGGGGGGATCACTGGGCTGAAATGTGAGTGTCCTTCTATGACATGTTTATTATCTTTTATGAAGGCTTCAAACATTAACACGTTCTTGCAAAAGCTACTCCAATATCGCAGTGCTTTGCCTTAAAAAAATGCACCCTTGAGCAAATAATAGATTTAGGGGGGTATTGGGGATTGAATCCAGGGGCATTCTACCTACAAGCTACACCCCCATCCCTTTTTTATTTTTTGTTTTGAAATAGGGTCTCCCTAGGTTGCTGAGTCTTGCTAAGTTGCTGAGGCTGGTCTCTAACCTGCGATTCTCCTGTCTCAGGCTCCCATTACAGGTGTGTGCCACCACACCCTGCATATAGACTGTTTTTTGAAACCAGAAAATCTTGGATGCATTGCAGGATCAAACTCCTAACCCATGAAATGAGCAGGCTGCATGTCTAAGGTCTCCTCCAGCTGTGAGGTTTGAGGATTTGATGATAGACTGCAGTTTACATAACACATGTGCACTCATACAAACTACATTCGAATAAGAATGATTCATCTACCCCCTTTATTAGGAGAGTAGACTATTAAGTTTGATTTTACAAAAATATAATACAGTAAACATTTTAGAGATCTTTAAAATCTAGCAAACATCTATCATGAAAGTCCAAAAATAATAGAAGTCAGTACTATTTACTACAAATAGGAAAGTTCAGCACTATATTATACATTATATATTATACATTATATATACATACATTATATATTATATATATATTATATATTATATCTACGTTATATATTATACATTATACATTATTTCCTTTAATGGTAATTAAAGGAAAACAACGTGCTAACTTTAAGAGAAAAGAATTACCCTCTATCTACATAGTGAGCATTTAGTAACATCCTTAGTCTCTGCTCAGAATATTAAAATATTTTTAAATAGGAAAGTAAGCCACATTATCAGTGTTTTCAAGAGTGGGCGATAGGATTAACATTTTAAATTTAATTTTCTTTATGTTTAAGCCATATTTTCCAAATCTCTCCCAAGAAGTTTGCTCCTTTATAATCAGATTAAAAACCCATGTTGCATTTTTTTAATTTAGGAAACAATATCTAAGTCAGGCATTGTGGCCCACACCTGTAATTCCTGCTACCTGGGAGGCAAAGGCAGGAGGATTCCAAGTTCAAGGCTCTGAAACTTAGGCAGACCTTGACTTAAGTAGAAAAAAAAAAAAAAAAGGTTGAGGATATAGGTGAGTAGTAAAGGTCTTCTGGGTTCAATGGTTCAATCTTCAGTACCCTCCTCCCCCACCACACACACACAAATCTTAATAACTGACAAATAGAAGAGTTGTAAGCTTTTTGGCATCTTGATATAATTATAATTTCATCATGAAATCTTCTGTAACCCTCGCTTTCTTTCCAGTGTAATTTCAAATTAAATAAATCGTAAAAAAAAAAAATTCAAGACTTTCAATTTGGAATTTTGCAAAAAAAAAAAAAGCATTAGAATTCACTTCTGTTTCACAATTAGTGGTTTCATAAAACAAATTCAAAACAAAGTTTTGTCAACTTATATTAATGATTTGTTCTATAATAGGAGTGACAAAAAAATAAGTTATTTCTATATTAGACACTTGGTATTCACTTACAAATACCCAACTTAAGTATAGACAGACATGAATTTGAATCTTGCCTCTGCTATTTAACATCTGTGTGACCTGGGGCAAGGTACTTAATTATACTACACTCCAGTTCTCTCATCTCTTAAGTAAGGATACTGCCTACTAAAAATGGTGGCAGAGTTAAATGAGATGTATATAGCATTTAGTAAAGGACATACCACAATTGATTCCTCAGTAAAAATTAGTTACTTTAAAAGGAAACAGTGACCTGGCATGGTGGCACAGGCTTGTAATCCCAGTACTTGGGAGGCTGAGACAGGAGGATCGCAGGTTCACCACCAGCCTCAGCTACTTAGTGAGACCCTATTTCAAAATGAAGAATAAAAAATAGGTTTGGGAGCCGGTCGTGGTGGTGCACGCTTGTAATCCAGCATTCGGGAGGCTGAGACCAGATGATCCGGGTTCACGCCAGCCTAAGCTACCTAGTGAGACACTCAGAAACTTAGTGAGACTCGGTTTCAAAATAAAGAATGAAAAATAGGGCTGGGGGTATAGCTCAGAGGTAGAATGCCCCTGAGTTCAATCCCAGTACCATTAAAAAAAAAAAATAGGTTTGGGAGTATAGCTCAGAGGTAGAATGTCCCTGGGTTCAGTCCTCAGTTCCAAAATAAATAAAGGAAACAGTGTTCAAATCAATAAAAAGTATTACTTATACCCTACCTCGATTATAATTTTACAAGGAAAAAACATCCTAAAGCACTAGAAATACATGGCTTCTTTCATGATACCATAGATGGTCTGCATTTAGTTCCTGAATTACCAATGATTACCGTCACACCATCAATGTATGCAAGTACTAAGTGCCCAGGCCAAGAGAATGGGAATTTAATTTGACAGTACACATCAAGAGATAAATACATGCTTTACTGAATTTATTCACTGAAACTTTAATCCAAAAGAATGTGAAACTAATATAGATGGAAATTTACATGCAAGGTCCACCTGTCAAAAAGAATGAGATTCCTAATCTTCAGCGGTTTCCCTGTACTATTTTTCCTAAGGAACCTCCAGTGGTGATTAGCCTCACTCACTGAATATAATAAACGAACACAACTGTGGCATAATGAAAGGGAAGGTATTTGCAATCAGAATATCTAGGTTCAAGTCTTTCTCCTACTACCTGTGTGAACCTTAGACAAGCTATTAAAGTAACTAAGCCTAAAATTTCTACATCTATAAAAGATAATAACACAGACCTTCCTGACAGGACTGTTAAGGAGATCAAATGTGAATGTGTGTTGAATATGCTTTGTAAACTATCAAGCACTACATGAACTGGGGATTAAAGATTGAACCCAGGGGCATTCTATCACTGAGCTACACATCCCCCAGTCTTTTTTTTTTTTTTAAATACAGGCTCTTGCTAAGAAACAGCGAGCTGGCCTTGAACCTTCAATCCCTCCAGTCTCAGCCTTCCTAGAACTGGGATTACAGGTATGTGCCACCGCACTCGGCTTATACTTGAAGTTTTTATCAAGGAAAAAAAAAATTTTTTTTAAATTTTTGTTTAAAATGTTTTTTCAAGCCGGAGGTGGTGGCACACGCTTGTAATCCCAATACTGGGGAGGCTGAGACAGGAGGATCACCGGTTGGAGGCCAGCCTCAGATACTTAGTGAGGCCATCTGAAACTTGGTGAGTTCCTATTTCGAAATAAAGAATTTTCTAAAAAATAGGGTTGGGGGGGGGGGGGTTAGCTCGGAGGTAGAATGTCCCAGGCTTCAATTCCTAGTGCCACAAAAAAAGTGTTTTCAAAAATGATGTCAAGTTTTACCAACTCAATTACATGGATCATATCAAACTTTTATTACTCGCTAGTGGACTCCATATCGGTACTCCATTATTAATTTTCACCTAAAAGCACCAAAATCTCGATCTATAAGGCTTAGACGCTTATCCCCACAAAAATATACCCTAAGTATAAAAAGGGTCTGCACTAATAACCAAAACATCAGTAATGTCTTCTACAGACTCCCTAAATTGTCACAGACCCTAAAATCATAACTGCTTTAAAATAACCTACTACTTTCCGCGGGTAAGCAAATGCATTTCCATGCTCATCCCTAAGTGTGGGTGTTTCTATCTCGTGCATTCAGTTTACAAGGGTCCGCTGGTATCCAAACAACCCCCAAATGATCCGTACTGGCTAAACAAACCAACCCCTGCCTACTGGTGTCAGGATTTTTTTTTTTAATATCAAACTCCACCCAAACCAAAGAAATCTGCAAAGCCTCGTCCTCGGGGCTCCTCTCTGCTGCCGGCTTCAGCCAACACATTCTTTCGGGGCCGGCCAGCCGAGGGCAAGGTCTCCGGACAGGGGTCAACTCGGTGCACTCGGCCGTCACCTGGAAGGCTATTTTCCGTGCAGCTTCAAAGTCAACAAAGAAGTTTGGTCGCGAGGGGGCCGGGGCCTGGCGCGGCGACACGCGAAGGACAAAAAGACAGCCCCGCGCGGTGGGGGAGGGGAGCGGCGCACGCCCCCGGACCTCCCGCCGCAGCCGCGCCGCAGCCCCGCCGCAGCGGCCCTCCTCGGGGACCTGTCGCCGCGCAGGCCCCGCGGGACAACGGACCCCGCGCCCCCGCCCGCCTCGAGCGCCGCGGGCCCGGCCCGAAGCCCGGCGCGGGCGCAGGGCGCGGGCGCGGGCGCCGCCGACTTACCTTCCTCCGCGGTGTCCATCTTGTCTGGGGGGGACGGCGGTGACGCAGCCGCGAGGCTCCCGCGGCCCGGCCCGAGCCTTCCGGCCGGGCAGGAACAGAGGGGGGGAGGAGGGAGGCGGGAGGAGAGGGCGCCGGGCCCCGGCAGGTGCGTGCGCTCAGGTGCGAGAGAGGCGGCGAGCGGCAGGAGAGGGGGAGAGGGAGAGGGAGAGAGGCTGACAGAGCGAGCGGCGGGGAGGGGGAGGGGCGGGGGCCGAGAGGCGAGGCCGGGGCGGGGCTCCGGGCGGAAGGGGCGGGGCGCCAACGACAGGTGGCGTCACTTCCGGCCGCCGCCGCGCCGCGCACGCGCACGCCCGTCCCCAGGGCGGCGGGAGGGAATTTTGAGGCCGGTGTCTTCGGGGACAAAGGAAGCGCGGCGCCGCGGAGGAGGGCGGCGGGAGCGAGCCCGGCGCGCGCCCGGGCCCGGCGTGCGGGGGACAAAGGCGGCGACTCCCCCCGAGGCGCTGGCGGAGCGCGGGTTCTGCCGCCTTCGCCTCGAGAGAGTCTGGGGTCTGGTGCGGAGCGTCCGAGCGTGGACGCGGAAATGGCGCGCCTGGGTTTGGCGCTCCGGGTCGTTCTGTTGGCGCGTTTTGAGGAAGCATGGAAACATGCCAGAACGTAAAATGCCAAGCACTGGCTTTACCAGAACTCCTCCCAGGGAGATTTCTGCAAATGTGTTAGAAGCTGCTTCGTTAAGTCGCTGGAAGTCGAAGCGCAGGCGGCCTCTAAGGGGAAATTGGTGCATATGCCCACTGAATTCGGGACCCCATACTGAACCACTGATGAAGGGATGATGAAACCTCGGCCTGCGTCATCAAGCTGGCTTCCTCGCCACGACCCCTGGCTTGTTCTCTAAGTGAGGAAATCATTTGCAAAGATGAGAAGCAAAGAAACCCGACCTTAATGTTTAAACTATGCAAATGACTTAGTAGAAATAGATGGAAATAGATTCAAGAAAGCTAACATTTCCATCTGGAAGCTAGACCCTTCCCTTGATTCTCATCAATCAGAACAAGGCTTAAAATGAAAATACTGAAAGGCTTAAAATGAAAATCTTTCAAAAAGAGAGTAACCCCTGATTAACGTTACTGATTAATGTTATACATGTTATTCAAGACAGGAAAGAATTTAGATTCCACAGTAATGGAGACCTACTGGTTTCAAGGGTTGGTCTTGAGAATTGGCAAACAGCCGTCCTCTAAATTTGAGGACAACTCTTTCCCCAAATCCCTTCCTTCCCACCAGCTCCAAACACACCTCATGCTCCTCACACTTCTAAGACCTATGAGAGAGAACTTTCAGCCAGCTGATTCCAAAGGCACAGATTGGACCAGAAGACCCATCAGCTAAGGGGAAGGATTCTGAGAGCGATTGCAACAGAGGAAGATTAGGACTAAAGTGTGTGTGTGTGTGTTGGGCCTGGAAGGCTTTTTTTTTTTTTTTGGTACTAGGATTTGAACCCAGGGGCATTGTACTTCCAAGCCATAACACCACCACCACCATCCCAGCCCTTCTTGCTAGGTTGCTGAGAGTCTTGTTATATTGCTGAGGCTGTCCTCCCAGTAATCCTCCTGTCTCAGTCTCCCAAGTACTAGGATTCCTGGCATGCACCACCACGCCCAGCTCCTTTTGTCTTTGTTTGGTGGTTTGGGGTTTTGTTTTTATTTGGGGGGGCGTGTTTTTTGTTTTTGTTTTTGGTGTGTAGGGTGGCAGGGGTACTGGGATTTGAACCCCGGGGCATTCTATTTTCTTTCTTTTTTTTTTTTTTTTTTTTTTTTT
>PVLC010008401.1:0-58555 GCA_004027655.1 Graphiurus murinus | reverse complement strand
CACGCTTGTAATCCCAGCATTCGGGAGGCTGAGACCGGAGGATCTGGGTTCGCGGCCAGCCTCAGCTATCTAGTGAGGCACTCTGCAACTTAGTGAGACCCGGTTTCAAAATAAAGAATAAAAAATAGGGCTGGGGATATAGCTCGGAGGTAGAATGCCTCTGGGTTCAATCCCCAGTACCGCAAAAAAAAAAAAAAAACCTAAATATCAAAAATAACTGATTAAATGCCTGAGAGGCTTGATTATTAGCAGTCTTTAATTGTATTTTTGGAGAACTTATTCATTAATAAAGGCAAGTTATAATGTATGCAAAATTATTAAATTATGTTTTGTATTACAAATACTTTACATATATAGGAAAAAAACTAGTTGGAAATAAGCTAGTTGGAAATATCTTAAAGGTTGTTATTTTTATATTCTGAAATTATTTTTAATGCCACTTGTTTCTTGATGCATAACATACCACTGCAAAACATAATGACTTTAAAGGGCAATCACTTATGAGCTTACAATTCTGTGGATCAGCAACTTAGACTGGACTCAAATGGGTAGTACTTATGCTGGTTTCACCGTGAACATGCACACAGCTATATTCAACTTGCAGATTCATGTAAAGCTGGTTATCCAACAATGGCATTATTTGTATGTCTGGTGATGGGTATTGGTTGTTAGCTGGTAATGACTGTCAGTTCAGGCTGATGGAGCTAACTGGAAACCTCTTTCCAGTAGGTTGGCCTGAGCTTATACACATGGTGGCAGTTGGAAAGTTCCATGATCAATGATCACTTTTTAAGTTTCTTCTTGTGTCACATTTGCTGTGGCCCCACTGGCCAAAGCACCTGATCAAACCTGGAGTCAGTATGCAAAGGTGCTCACTAAGGACATAGGGATAAGGGAAGGATAAACAAAATCTGGGACTGCGGCGTTACCTTAACCAGCTGGGGCTTGGAGCAAGGCTCAGCCTGCTAAATAAGGGACGTGTGACATTTCTCGCTTTACATTATTTTATTCTGGAAATTGGGGCTTTGCTTCCACATTAAAAAAGATTTTTAAGAGGCTCAGGATGCTGTCATTAGGAGAACAAAGGCCTAGGCCTGGTTCAGAGGTATCCATTAACTCTACAAATACCGGCAGCTGAGTCAAGAGAACTTAGGTTTCTTATCATAAGACAGAAGGAAGCTTTTAGACAAGAAAGCTTGCCAAACTTTCTGCTTACCTACTTATTAACCCGCTACCTTTAGCTGCCTGAGCAAATAGGAAAGATTTATCTAATGAATAGTTCCTCTTCGCTTTTAACCTTTACCCCCTGCTCCTCCTTTGTTTTGCCTGCTCTCTACTAAAAGAATAATTCATTTATACTTTTGTATTTTTTCTGCTGCTTCCCTAATCTTAGCAAACACTATAGGAAATAGCCTTTCTAGTTAAAGATGTACCCACTTAACTCCAGGAAAAATAAGGCTGTAAAAATTCCTTTTTTTTGTATACCTTGTTGTAATGAGCATAAATATCATTCATGAGATGAATTAAAACAGATGCGTCTTAACATACTTGGTGTGTAAGTGTACTCTCACTCGCTCTCGACCTCGTCTCGATCCCCACCTAACGAGGGACCCCCAGGCTCTACCGCTTCTTTGAGGGCTGGCCCCCGGCATGGGACCATTACTGCTACAATCTATAATTCTCTTCTACTTTACTCAGTGTATACCACAATTTATCCACATTCTTGTTGACAGAACTTCAGGTGGTTTCTGGAACTTGTTTTTATGAGCAGTGCTATTATGAATGCCTTTGTATATGCCTCCTGTTCATAGGTGCCAGAAGTTCTCTTAAGATATACAGCTAGGAGTGGAATTGCTTGCGAAGTGTGTGAAGGATCAATTGTATGGGATAATGTCATATTTTCTCCCATTAAGATTGTTTCAATTATATTCTCACTGACAATGCAAAAGACAGACAACTGAAAAACAACATCACTAAGACCTATGTAGTTTTCTTTACGATCTTTTTTATCCTCATCATTGAAAAAATGACAGCTACAAAATTACAAAAGCAATTTGAGTTACATAAGGAATAGGTCATATGAAATTTAAAGAACATGAATTTTTCAATGTATAATTGTTCACTGTATTTTATTTATTCACTTATTTTTTATATAATAATTGGTGCATTATAATCACACATCTTTGTTAGGTACAAGCTGATAAAGGCATATATGCACACATTTCTCATTTAACCCCTTCCCCAAGTCTCACCCCACTCCCTCGCTCTCCCTCCTTCTCAAGTTCAGTTTAGTGATTGACCTTGATATGTTTGTGAAAGTACATCATGTGCATTAGGGTGCCCCCCCCCCCCGTCCATCCCCTTCAGTTAAGTCAACTTCTTTGCTTATCAAGGGTTTCTCCTTTTTCATCTGGAGATCCTCTTATGCCCCAACTTCTCCCTAGCATCCACATATTAGGGAGAACATATGCTTTTTTACTCTTTATGACTAGCTAATCTCATTTAACATAATATTTTCCAGTTGCATCCATTTCCCTGCAAATAACATGATTTTGTTCTTCTTTACGGCTGAGTAAAATTCCATTGTGTACATATCCCATAGTTTTGTAATCCATTCATCTGTTGATGGACATCTTGGCTGTTTCCATAGTTTGGCAATTGTGAATTGTGTAGCTATAAACATAGATACACATGCATCGATCTGATAGTTTGGTTTCCATTCTTTTGGGTAGATACCCAGAAGTGGTATTGCTGGATCATATGGTAGGCTCATTCCCATACATCTGAGGATCCTCCATACTGTTTTCCAAAGTGGTTGCACTAATTTACAATCCCACCAACAATGTATTAGGGTTCCCACTTCTCCACACCCTCGCCAGCATCTGTTGTTGTTCCTGTTTTTTATGATTTCCATTCTGATTGGAACTAGGTGAAATCTCAAGGTAGTTTTGATTTGCATCTCTCTGATTGCTAATGATGTGGAACATTTCTTCATACATTTATTGGCCACTTTTATTTCTTCTTTTGTGAAGTGTCTATTTAGATCCTTTGCCCATTTTTTGATTGGGTTATTTGTTTTCTTAGCTCTGATTTTCTTGAGCTCTCTGTATATCCTAGATATTAGACCTTTATCAGAAGAGTAGCAGGCAAATAGTTTCTCCCACTCTCTGGGCTCTCTGTTGAGGTTCTTGATAGTTTCCTTTGCTGTGCAGAAGCCCTTCAGTTTAATGTAATCCCATGTATTGATCTTCCTTTGAGTTACTTGTATGGGATTTATTCACTTACTAAAATACATTAAGTATCTTAAAGAATACTCTGTTAAGGCTAACGATATATATTTTAAATGACAAGATCTTTGCCTTCAAAGTTTATGATTTATTAGAGTTTGGACAAATGAAACATTAGCAACAACTAACACAACATAGAGCTTTCTATACCCCAGATGTTGTTCCAAGTTAACATATATATTATTAACTCAATCTTCACATTTTCCTATGAGATGGTTACTATTTTCATTTTACAGGTAAAGAAACTGAGGCAGAGGTTAAGTACTTTGCTCAGGACAACCAGCTAGGCAACTGTTGAGCCAGAATTAAAATTTAGGAAGTCTGGTCCCAGCACCTGGCTTCTCTATCCTCCCTCTATCCTTTAACTCTATTAAAGGATAACTCTTCTATATTCAAGAAGTGAGGCAAATAATGGAGGTCAGTACACCCACTAGATTAAAATAAAATGGGAAATAGAAGTTTGTTTGTTTGGATTTGGGACTGACCTAGTTAATAAAATTTTCAAGGCTATATATCATACCTGCTAAAGAACATGGATAATCTTTTTCTTTGGTTTTTAGTCAATTATGATTTGATAGAAAACAGGTGTTTTAGTATGTTAAATTAAATCTGTATAATGTGAGCAAGAGCCATTTTTCTTTTTTCTATAATGTAAATCAAATGTGGAATATATATATGTATATATGTATACATATCACATCTTAAATATTGATTGCTATATATAAAAACATATATGGTGAAAATGTATCATTCTATGTTCTTCATCATCCATTTTTTTCCTAACAGTGGATGTATGTATTTTGAGAAAAATTTAAGAGTGCTTTTTAGTACATTAAATTTGGATTTAATTGTTGGACCAAAGGGTTATCTGAAAGGGACTTCTTTTCATATTTTTTTCACCACTAAGGGACAATCTAAGTAGTGTCACATGAATGGCATTCCAAGTATCTTGAGACTTGGCTGTTGTGATAACTAATTTGCAATCCAGGGCAATCATAACCTTTCAATACACTGGTCCCAAAGCAAAACAATCTTTTTTTCTTATAATAATGTGATATAATGATATTATAATAATTTAATGTGATACAACAAATAGTATAATCATAAATTATACTTTAGATATCACATTAAAATTAATGAGATATGATAAATACTATAATCTTAATTATTCTTCATAAATCACATTAAATATATATGAATTTGTATATATGAATGTACTGGGTAATAAGTCTAGGGACATTAAATCTCCAAGCTACCCCCAAACCCTTTTTGTTTTTTATTTGGAAACAGGGCTAACAAATTGCTAAGCCTGGCCATGAACCTGTGATCCTCCTATCTCAGCATCCGAAATACTGGGATTACAGATGTACATCACTACATCTGGCATAAAATTATTATTTTATAGAACTCAATTTATTAGGCTAAATCACAAATAGGAAACTATTAATAATATGAACATTTAAGTACAGTACATTTTATGCTAAGAAAAAAACTACGCATCTATTTACCAAACTTCTATTTCTTCTTTCCTAAGCAAGAAGGGACATTATATTTCTCAGCTTCCAATGCATTTGAGTATAGCCCTATAAATAAATCCTGGTCAATGCACAGGACTAATTCATAAACCTCCTAGGCAGTCCTCCACCCTCTCTCCTCTTCTATCTGTCATTCATATTGATTCACAGGGCAACCTTCAAAGTCATATGGGGAGATGGCAAATCCTTCATCAACCTAAGTCCCTGTTGAAAGTGTGGCCATTGATACTATTTTCTCTACCTGAAATTCTCTTAATCAGATATACCATAAATTCTTCAACTACTTCTGTAAGGTTTCTTCTTATACTACTTAATCAATGAGGCCTCCCAGTTACATTCTATTTAAAGTTGCAGCCATTCTTGAGGATACTCTGATTCTCTTTCCTTATTTAATTTTCTCCCATAACATTACTTTTTTTGTACACTCTTTTGTACTTATTATTTTTGTCTACATACTATAATGTATGTTTTATGAGGGGTGAGATTTTATATATTTTCCATGCTATGCAACCCAGAATCAGAAAGTGCTACAATGAATATTTGTTGAATGAGTGAACAAATAGCCACCAAATATCATACTTACATTTCAAAGATTTCATATATGTTAAAATAATATAAGTATCATAAGGTATAAGGGGGGAAATGGTCCTTAGAAGATAGAGTTAGAATATAAATGGAAAAAAGACCTAGAGAAATGATGGAGAATAATTACAAGGAAAGTTCAAAGGCAGACCGGTTTTAACATTACTTGTAAATTGTCTCTATTTTGATTAGCTGGTGATTCTTGTTCTGTCACATGGATTACAGAGCAGAAAGAAAGGTAAATGGAAAAAAGAAATACCAGACACTTAAATTATAACCCAGCAAAAAGGTCAAAGAAATGCTGGTTAACACTTTTCTTCTTAGGGTAGATGAAATATTAAAAGACCTAGTAGCTCAAAAATAGAAAAGCCTTTGCCACTTTGTTGCCAAATTCAAATTGGTTCCCAGAGGAATAATAAAAATGCCATTCTTCTAGCAAGCAAAAAAAAACCCCTGCAGAAATAAAAATGTAATATTGCAAATAGAAAACAACCATCATTATGACTAAGTGTCCATTTTGTGGGTCTGCTTCATTGGTTGTTGTTCTTCCCAATCAGTTATAGTGTTAAATATCACCCAACAGATTAGAATTCAGTGGAATAGTTCCAGCTGACTTGAAATTAGTCATCATAATGGAGAGAAAGAAGTTCTGGACAGATCCCAAGCTTTCTTTATCTGCAAGTTCTGCATTTTTATATCAACATAACTTTACAGGGACTAAGAAAAATTAGGAAAGGAAAAGGAGAAAAAAAAGAAAGAAAAATAAATATAGTTTTCATCACTTAAATTATCTCATTACTCCTAGAAATTAGATGCAGAGAAATGGCAAGAGCTAGATTTTAAGGGGGTTGGAAACAGAAAAAGAAGAAGGAAAAAAATAACTGTGTCATATTCTACATATATGATTTCTCCACTTCATGCTTCTATTAGTAAGGGTAACTCAGATTGGGCCAATATAACAAACACCTCCATAATTTCAATGGCATAAATCAATGTAAGTTTTTTTAACATGTCATATGTCCACCAAGGGTTTGCTGAAGGCCCTTCTCTGATAGTCCTCATTATCAATCATATACTAACATATTACCAGTCATCATGGCAGATGGAACAAGAAGACAGAAAATCACATGGTGATATGTTATACTTTTGCCTATATTTTATTGAGCAAAGTAGATATATGGTCATATTTAACTCCAAAGGGCATAGGCATGGAATTCAAGCAGGTGTAGAGAAAGAAAACCAAAAATGTTTTCTGGACAGAAAAAGCAAACACTGAAATGGTAACAAAAAATATATTTGAGTAATGAAACTAAGGCTAAGAGAAATTAACTTGCTTAATGACAAGTAAGGATCCTATAAGTCTTGAAACCCAGGCATTTCTGATTCTAGGAAGGAAAGAAATAGGAATTTGCAGATGATGAGGAAGGGAGTTGATTAACTCAATGTTATTAATCCCATTCTACTAGAAGTGTTGTCTGAGCAACAACACCAGCAGCATCACTTCAAGGTTTATCAGAAATTCACAATCTCAAACCCACCCCCGGTATTAGATCAGAATCTACCTTTTAACAAGGTCTCTGGGTGCTTCCTATGTACTTAGTGTTTTAGAAACACTCTCCCTGAGCACATATTAGGTACATTGGAAATCTGCTCCAAATTTACACCTATCCACTTAGGAGATAAAACACCTTCTCCTAGGCTTCCCACCATCACCCAGTCAGTTTTAGACTTCTGTGGAGGGATTTAAGAAATGTATTAGTCATTCTTCAACTTCAACATACAATTCCTTGTTTTCTCTGCAGTACATAGCCTCCAGGTACAATAGAGTAACAAATATATTCTATTATTAGTGTTATGGTTGAGGAAACAAAGTCTTTAAAATCACATTAGAATTAACTCCCAGGTTTCAGAGCAGCATTGCTTGTGTCCAGATACAAATATTTTTGCTCATCTACACAGCTCATTCATCTTCTTATTCTAGCAAGACTCTTCCAATGACTCAAGATGGATCCACCAACCCAGTGTGGGCAATGGTGATTAGGGTAGCAGACAAATTCACCCATTATCCTCTTAGTTCTCTTTTCTCTTCTTATGAACATCAGAAGAAGTTGAGTACCCTGCACACTCTTCAGCCAAAGAAACAAAATCCTTCCACACACATTATATTGTGTAAATAATACTTGAGGTGAGAAATAATTCAGGAGAAATTATCTCCTCCAATTAATGTGTCATATCTAGGCCATCAAATAGAAAATTATCATTTTCAATAAATCTAAAAATACTTCTTTTATTCCTACAAGTGATATAACATCATACTACCTTCTACCTAAAAAAATATCAAAGAGGATATTGTGTTTAAGTGTCTTTATTTTTCTTCTATACATAAAATTATTTTTAAGAAAACCTATAACTAGTAAGGAAATAATGATGAAGAAGAAGAGGAAAAGCCAAGTAACAAATACGGCAATAGGACAGAGTTCTCTCCATGATATAAAAGCAGAAGTACAGTTATCCCACACAGGATGACACTTCTTCGTTTTTTTAAACAAATCCCTCTGGGATCTTAGCCTGGCAGCGCTGAAACTGGTGACTGCTGGCACCAAGGCTTCCAGAGACCTCCAGGAAGAAACTGGATTGTTGTGAGGCCGATGACTACAGACCATCAATGAAAGTGGTGGGAATTTTGCTCCATGCTTGATAGGGATCCGGCTGGATCCAGACACCATCCTACAGCTGAACCCATCTCTTCTAGCAGTGATCTGGAGCAGCGAGCAGCACCTACCAGGACTGTAAGTTAACCAGCCCTCCCAGTGGGAAATGGCCATACCCATAGACTTTCTGGGGTCTGAGACTCTGCAAATCACCATTTCAGAGTTGGGAGTGGCAACTACTATCAGACACAGCAGAAACTCGATTTAGTGGACAGCCCCTAGAGGCAGATGGGAAGAAACTGCAGTTAACAGTTTGAGGGGCCCTGGTAGGGTCCCTAGAGATTGCCATGGGACATCTTTCCCTGGTGTCTGGGAAAAAAATAGCTCAACCTACCTAGTTGCAGGCTCCAAAAGCAGTGAATTTGTGCCTGGCCCTGTTTGGGCACTGCAAGCACCAGCACAAACAGCAGAGGCCAGCAAGGGCCCCTGGGAGTGTGGCACCCAGGACAGAGGTGGTATCACTGGGGCTAAGGAACTGAGCCACCCAAGCCTCCAGCCTGGAATTATGGAATCTCTTCCTTCCAGACCTTAGGCCTAGGGCAGAGAGTGGCAACAGTGGCATCTGGACCAGACCATGCTAAGAGGCAAGGGGCCCTGCAGAGTACCACTTAATTTCAGCCACAAGCTGGGAATTCAATACTCTTTCTGCCAGCAGAGTTTTTACCAGGCATGCATGCATGTATGCTATTGACTGAAAGTACTTCATGTGACTGTAACAAGCAGATCTGGAGTGGTCTCCCAGGGACTATCAAAGCTCAGCAAACTGGGCCATAAATTTGGAATATAGCAATCGCCAACTTTGCTGAACCTAAGCCCACAGGTCACAGAGGCCAGGGGTTATCACTCTCCAGTATCATGGGCTCAAAATCAGCAGAGCAGCAGCCAGCAGTCTCTAAGGTACATTAAGTCCCAACCTGCAGGCTACAGGCTCTGAATAGAACATCATGGTCTTGGGCCCCGGCAGAGTTTGGGCCATGAGAACACAGATGCCTGCAGCCAATCAGAGTCTCCTGTTTGCTTGCAAACAGGTACTGGGGGACAAACTCAAAACTTTGACTATCTGACTTGGATTGGTAGAAGTGAAAATATACCCCCAGCATAGACCTTATTATAAAGGGATTATAAATAAACATAGGATTCACACACAAAGGGCAAGAAGATGTAAAAAGAACAGAAACACAAAACTGAGGACTCTAAGAACAAGGAATAGTGAGGAAATAATAAACTCCCACAACTCAACAACAATGGAGATCACCAATACTGATCTGCAAGAAATGCAAGAAGAAGAATTCTGAATTTGACCTTCAATATAATGAAAGGCCTCAAAGAAAGTATATAGGAAATGAAGGAGGAAATTGAGGCTTTAAGAAAGAACCAGAAAGAGGCTCTGAATGAAATGAGTCAATCAATGAATTGAAGACAAGCAATAGAAACCAACTCTGAAAGGCTAGACCACATGTAAAACAGGGTACACTCTTGGAAGACAGTTCATTCAAAACTGAAAGCACAGTCAACAGTATACAGATGATATTACAACAACACAACCTATACATCCAACAAATATGGGACAATACAAAACATCCAAACTTATGGATAAAAGGTATTGAAGAAGGTCTAGAAGCACACCAAGGGTATCAGAAACCTCTTCAAAGAAATAATTTCAGAGAATTTTCCAAACATAGAAAAAAAAAAAAAAGACTTGGATATCCACATGCAGGAAGCATACAGAACATTGTTAAGACAAGATAAAAAAAAAGGACCACCCCATGCTATGTAATAATCAAAATGACTAACATAGAGGGAAAGAAAGAATCTTAAAAGCAGTGAGGACAAAAGAATGGGTGATATTCAGGGGAAAAACAAGAAAATCACTCCAGACTTTACAACCCAAGTTTTGAATGCCAGGAGGGCCTGATATGAAGTACTCCAGACCTTGGAAGAAAACAATTTCCAACCAAGACTGATATATTCAGCAAAGATATCATTCAAAATTGATGGAGAAATAAAAATGTTCCAAGATAAGCAGAATCTTAAAAAATTCATGACTACCAAGTCAGCACTAGAGAAAATACTTAAAGAAATAAATCATAAAGAAGAAAAAAGAAGCAAATTCCAAAACTGAAGAAGAGTCAAACTCCACCAGGTGGGCAACTAAGCAAAGGAGAAATAACACTATATCAAACAGAATATAGAACACAAAATGACAGGAAACAAAAATCATATTTCAATAATAACACTGAACGTCAAAGGTCTTAATTCTCCAATTAAAACACAAAGACTGGCAAGATGGACTAGGAAACATAATCCAACCATTTGCTGCTTGCAAGAAACTCACCGTACAGCCAAAGATATCCATATACTAAAGGTGAAAGGATGGAAAAAGATGTACCATGCAAATGGAGACTGAAAACAGGAGTAGCAACATTCATATCCGCCAAAACAGACTTTAAGCTAAAACACATCAGAAGTGACAACATGGGGAACTTCTTACTAATAAAAGGAACAATAGCCGGGTGTGGTGGCGCACGCTTGTAATCCCAGCATTCGGGAGGCTGAGACCGGAGGATCCGGGTTCACGGCCAGCCTCAGCTACCTAGTAAGGCACTCCGCAACTTAGTGAGACCCAGTTTCAAAATAAAGAATAAAAAATAGGGCTGGGGGTATAGCTTGGAGGTAGAATGCCCCTGAGTTCAATCCCCAGTACCGCAAAAAAAAAAAAATAAATAATAAAAAATAAAAATAAAAGGAACAATACAGAAAGAAGATATACTAATAGTAAACATTTATGCCCCAAATGTGGGTGCACCCACATTTGTAAAACAAACTCTTCAGGATATTAGGTCTCAAGTAGACCCAAATATAATACCACTCACACCACAAGATTGATCTTCCAGACAGAAGATGAGTAAAGTTTCTTCAGACCTAAAGAACACCATAAGCCGAATGGACCTAATAGACATATATAGAATATTTCAACCAGCAACAGCTGAATACACATTCTTCTCAGATGCCCGTGGAACATTCTCCAAAACAGACCACATCCTGGGTCACAAAGAAAGCATCAGCAAAGTCAAAAGTTGTAATATAATTCCCTGCATTTTTTCAGATCACAATGTAATGAAAGTAGAAATCAACAACAGGAAGATCAAAAGAAATTACATAAATACATGGAGACCGAATGATACGGTCTTAATGAAGAATGGATCAGAAGAGAAATAAGGGGAGAAATAAAAAAAAATCTGCAATTAAATGAAAATAGAGACATGACATAGCAAAATCTATGGAACATTTTGAAGGTGGTGTTAAAAAGAAAATTTATAGTGCTGAGTGCCTACGTAAGAAAAACAGAAAGTCACCAAATAAACAGCCTAATGATACACCTCAAGGACTTAGAAAAACAGGAAGAGTCCAACCCAAAGCCAGCAGACATAATTAAAATCAGAGCAGAAATAAATGATACCGAGAATAAAAAACAGATAGATGATAGATCATTCTGTCCAACAAATGACAGTAGATTGGAGTATGTGTGTGTGTGTGTGTGTGTGTGTGTGTGTGTGTGTGTGTGTTCCTAGCACAGGAGTACTTGGCTTGATGGTGAGAATTCACAGGAATAAGAGATATGGTAATATGAAAGGCTTACAGTTTTGAAAGGCCTATAAGAAAAATTTAAGGAGACATTTCAGTACAGGTTAATTGGGACTCAGAAATAGTACTCTAACAGTTGTGGCTCTCACCCCAGGGTCTAAGGATTTTATCATTTAATCTTTTTTTTTTTTCTTTTCCCAAAAGTAATCAATTAGAATTATGTCAAATAATTTGTCTGTAAAATTTGTATAATTAATACAATTTAAAAGATTCAAAGTTTGGAGGTCTGTCCAAGTCAAGGAAAAGCAGAGGTTGAGTAGAGCAGAAAATGGTTTACCCTCATAAGGAAGTTTCACATTCTTTTGGTCTGGTAGGAGTAATGCTGACTTTCCCATTCCTTCCTATTCTTGTGTCTTCTTTACAAATCTCACAACTTTCTCAGACCTAATGTTTGCTTAATCTACCCAAATGTATTATATTTTGATGCCTGCATATTCCCTTTCCAGCTTCTAGAAGTGAATCTTCTACCTCTCTTTCTCTGATGAATCCAGGTGTGCTCATAGAGGGGCGACTGGATTCCATAGAGGAACACCTGAGGAACACATTTGGACAGGACAACACAGGTCTCCCTTGCCTATCTCCTATGCATAGTCAGTGGAGGAAAATACTCATTTTTTTTTTTTTTTTTTGCTCAGACAAATGATGGAAGTACAGGCTAATCTTCTCCTTGGCCCTCCATTGGCTCATCTCTCACCCTCTGGATTCCCCAGGCATGTGTGAAACACTGATCAATTGTCCTGAATAAATCAGGTTCCACATATCAAACCCTTTTGTTAAGGTTGTCAGATTTAGCAAATTAAAGTACAGGTCTTCAAGTTAAATTTGAATTTAAGATAAATAAAAGATATTTAACATAAATATATAACCTGCAATATTTTGGACATAATTTTACTAAAAGATTATTCATCATTTACCTGCAATTCAAATTTATTTCTGGTACTCCATATTTTATCTGGAAATCCTACTCCTAGTCATTCTGTTGATGTCACCATGTTCACTTGAGTCAGGAAGGACTCTCCCAGCCTTTTACATTGTGAATGGGTTGCACGGGTCACTCAGCCTAGTTTTACAAAAAAAAATCTCAAAAAATATACCAGTCTTTATAGGTGATAATCCACTTCGTTGGGATGAAATTCTCAATCTTTCCTTTGAACAATTTCACTTTGATTTAATGGATGTGCAGGGATAAATAAATGGATGCATTGCTAGTAAAAAAAAAAAAAATCAATTGTTACAACTCTGTATACAACCTGGCAAAATCCAATAAAATAAAAATTACATACACACTTTGGCAATCTCTCTCTTGAGAAGAATCTGTCATAGATAGATAGCTGGATTCATATATATGTATGTAGTGTGTACAGCTAGATGTATTTATGTGTAGATAAATGATGAATAGATAGATACACACAAACATGCAATGACACCAGTATAAGATATTTTATAACAATAATATTCTAACAGTATTGAATCATAGAAGCAAAAATTTTTAAAAAATCACTAAAAATATTAATCATCAATATTTGAAACCTGAATGATTTATAGGATAAGACTTAGTCTGAAATATTAAAAAGAATAAATTAGAACTATACCTTTTGATTTAAGTAGATATTAGTGTATAATTATGATATAAATATGCATTCATTTACATGTGATTTTTCCTATAAATTAGAAAACAAAGAGAAATCTGAAAGAATACATATAATTGGGTATATGGCATGAATCACAAAGAATAAGTAGGAAGGGGTAGGAGAATCAAGTGGGCATCATTTAGAAAGTAAGTAGAATAAAATAATTGGGATGTATGTATGATAGTAAAACATTTATGTATTCTTGCATTTATATATCTATATAGATACAAAAAGAAATTAAATATTAAAATATATAACTTTAATTAAATTATTCACATCATGAATAGTTTTGCTAAAAATAAACTTCCCTTTTCCAGTATAAACATTCTACTTTCAAAAGCTCTTTTACAACATATTGATCCTTTCCATTAAACCAGATCTCGATCTAGCCTTTATTATTGATTTTAGCATACAACCTTTACCCTAAGGCTTCGGGCTGACTTTGTATAAGAAAATTGTTCAATCATTAAAATAGTTTAAATAACACAGACAGTAGCTTTAGTGGTTTATAGGAGCACATGGTAATGAAAAATAACTTTAAATCCTAAAAGGCAAATAAGTCTTGTTTTCAGGGAAACAGTAGTAAAGAGAGAAAATTGAAACAATCCAACGAAGCTCCCTCAAATTGCTCCCACAAAACACAAAACTTACAAACCTATTCATGCTGGCACATAACATCTTTTTCCCTCTTATTACATTAAAAGAGATGGCATCTGTCTTCTAAGCACAGTCCTTGAATCTGTGCTTTGGGAATCTATTCTTTTTTGTATTCTGAGAATGCTTATATTATTAATTATTGCTTTTCATTCCTATTTATGAACCAATTTCTCTCAGCCAGATCCCTGTCATTCTTCAACCCTATATTTGCCTCCAACTTATTCTCACACTCTTTATCTAAATTGAAATTTTAAAAGAATTACTTATAGTTATTATCACCACTTATTTAGCTCTATTCACTCCTCAATCTACTCCAAACTGTTCTTTTTTTCCCCTTCATCCTTTCTTTTCTATAGAGAAAACTTCCACTCAAATCACTATTGACCTCCATGCTATAAAATTCAGTCGATATTTCTCTGTTCTCATCTTACTGGATATTTCCACCACAGTTGACAATGATGACCACTTGATCTATATTCTCTCAGCTATTATCCTTGTTTTTTCTTGATTTCTAGGATATCACCTATTCTTGTTTTCCAATATTTCTTTCTTCTCTACAATCTCTTTTTCATTTCCACTATTGCAGACCTAGTTATTAATGTAGCAACTTCTCATGGTACAAATATTTCCCTTGTCTCTGAGTCTCACCCTCAGCAATCATAACTAGTCCTTCAGTATCATCTATGTTTCCATCCTTGTAGTTTCTAAGTGAACCTCTTCTCTGGGCCATACACTCAACTATCTATTCAACATCTTTACCTGGGTACCAAATGTGTTACAAACTCCTCACACCCAAGATTCAGCATAGTGGCCTCCTTTCAAACCTCAGTACTTGCCCATTCTTTAGTATGGCACCATCAGTCTCCAGATGCATATGCGATTGGGTAACCAAAGAATTCCAATTGCGTCCCTCCTTTCATCTTCTCCTACTTAATCCATCATTAAATCTTTTAACTCAGTCACACTGTTAGAAAGATTCCCATAGCTTTGACAAAAGACCTGAGAAAATATACTTAAAAGGAGGAAAGATTTATTTTGGCTCATAGCTTCTGAGATTTCATTCCTACTCACATAGCCCTGTTGCTTTAGACCTGCGATGAAAAACACGGTGGCAGGGAGTGTATGGCACAACAAAGCTGCTCACCTCACAGTGGCCAGGAAACAAGAGAAACAGGAAGGAGTCAGGGTTCCAACCTCCCTTCTAAGAGCCTACTCCCAATGACCTACTCCTTCAACTAGGCCCCACCTCTTACAGGTTCCACCACCTTCCAAGAGTGCCATCCATCTGGGGCCAAGTTTTCAACACAGGAGCCTTTGAGGAACCCATAGAATCCAAACTGTAATGCACTGACATATATTTCACCACCATCTCCCCTTTGATCAGCCCTTATCCAAGCTGCTCTATTCTCATTCCTGGACAGTATTTATAATAAATTAGGATATATACTTAGTACCATTTGACTATTAGTTACGTACCTTTTCCTTTATCCACATTGGGTGTCCTCTCATCATTGTTCAAACTATCCAGTGATTTTATTTCTCAATAATAAATATTATCAGATCATATTCTGATTGAAACTTTTCAGTGACTGTAGGTTATCCTTAGAAAAAACACCAAGATCCTTAATCATGCCTACAAGGCCTTTCTATGATCTTCCTCTGCCATTTACTTTAACCTTATTCTTTAGGTCTTCCTTTCTCAGGATTGTTTTTTTTTTTTAATTTTACAAATCCAGTGAACTTCAGTTTTTTATGTCTTTTTATAGAATCATATAAGTACTCCTCTTGAGTACTTATCTCAGTTTTTAATTCAATATCAATTGATGACTGTGGCTTTCCTTTGTGGCTTCCATTAGAATAGGGGAAATTTTTATTTTCTTAGAATCACATTCCTAGTTCAAAGCCCTGTAAATGGCACATAATTAGTACTCCAAAAATGATTATTGAATGGGTGAAGTTAAATAAAAACAGAGTTTTGTTTGAGAGAATGAGTTATACAGTAGTTATACTACTGTAGCTAAATATACTGTAGTTCAACTTCCAATTCTGTCCATACTATTTCTATGACCCTATATAATTTACTTCTCTCCTAGTTTGCTCTTCTCTACAAAGAAGATACTAATCATTAACTCATCTACTTTTTAAAAATATCAGTAGCTAACATTAGGGAAGCACGTTTTAAGTATAAATTGAGGTTTGCCACTGGATTTGTAATTATTTTGATAGCATTATTTTACTGAACGTTAATGACTTGAGCTAGATATTAATATAATTCTTATTTTACAGGTGAGGAAACAGAAAATTAGAGGGTTAAGTAACTTCAACAAGGTCACACAGGCAATAAATGAAAGAGTTATGATAAAACTTAGGTTAACTGGGAACAGCGACTCATGCCTGTATTCAATTCTAGCACATAGAGGGCTGAATACAGGTTGGAGGACAGCCTCAGCAAGCAGTGAGACTCTCAAGAATCTAGAGAGACCCTATTTCAAAAGAAAAAATAAGAGCCGGGCGTGGTGGCGCATGCTTGTAAGCTCAGTACTTGGGAGGCTGAGACCAGAGAATCCAGGTTCCAGGCCAGCCTCAGCTACTTAGTGAGGCCCTCCACAACTTAGTGAGACCCTGTTTCAAAATAAAGAATAAAAATAGGACTGGGGCTGTAGCTCAGAGGTAGAATGCACCTGGGTTAAATCCTCACTGTCACAAAAAATAAATTAATTTAAAAAAATAAAGAAAGAAACAATAAAATTTGATTTGGCTGGAGAGATATAGCTCAGAGGTAGAATTCCCCTGGGTTCAATCCCCAGTAGACACACACACACACACACACACACACACACACACACACACACACACACACACGGTTCATTTGACTTCAAAGTTCATGATTTAAGTGTTTATGTTTTGATTGTCCTTCCTGTCATGCTGATCTGATGGGCAGCTCAATTGAGGTGTGCTTATCACTGTGCCTGGCACAAAGTGAGTCCTTTAACAGTAATGTTTATTATTTTTTACACCATCATTATTATTAGCACAGATTATAAGCCCTAGAAAGGAAAATGCCAGGTTTCCATTTTCCTAGAAGATAAATGTAAAAATTTAATCCTTGTCAATCTACCTGCTATGGAGCTGGATGCTTAGATATCTAAGATGATAAAGCTATCCTCCCAATCTGCAAGATGTCTCCAAATTCTGTCACATGCAGAAGTCCTACCTATCACTTCCAAAAGGAGAAACTCACACTCCTCTGAACATAGTGCAATTTCAGCTTCCACTGACAATAGCATAATTAACCCTACACTATATGTCGCTACTTATTTTCACCATTATTTGTATACTAAGGTTAGAATCTCTTTGGCCTTCCAACTATATTAAAACCAACCATTCACTACTTTCTATTTCCTCAGCACCCAGTTTAGTGCCATGTACACTATTAGTCAAGGAGCAAATGTTTATAAAATAATTGATTTAAAAAGAGACATAAAAGAGCCGAGCGTGGTGGCACATGCTTGTAATCCCAGTACTTGGGAGGCTGAGACAGGAGGATCCAGGTTCCCAGTCAGACTCAGCTACTTTAGTGAGGCCTTCTGCAACTTAGATCCTGTTTCAAAATAAAGAATAAAAAATAGGGCTAGGGATGTAGCTTGGAGGTAAAATGCCCCTGGTTTCAACCCCCAGTACCGCAAAAAAAAATTAAAAAGACATAAAACATATTTGTTATTATTATTGTTACTGAAAATGCAACCCAGGGTTATTCTATATCCAAGCTACACCTCTAGCTCTCTCTCTCTCTCTCTTTTTTTTTTTCTTTTTAATTTTTAAACAGGGTCTAGCTGAGTTGCTGAAGATCTCACCTAGAGTAGCCACATAGCTGAGGCTGGCCTACAACCTGTGATTCTCCTGTCTCAGTTGCCCAAGTACTGAAATTACTGGAGTACACTACCATGCCAAGTGAAATATAATTTTAAAAAACCTTTATATCCTCTTCAGAGGCCAAAAATTTATGTTTAAGTATGAGAAGGTCATAAGTAAGAGGGATGCTTTAAGTTCAGAGAAAGATCACTCAGAGCAATAGTTTTTCAAAGGCTTATAACTGAATAGGTTAATATTTCACCAGGGCTACTGATTTCCACAAAGACACTCTCATACTTTACAGAGACATTCCCATATTTTTAAATCAATAAAATTGTAATAATAACATGGTTCTTGATACCTATTTAAATGACTCCTTCTTCAAGGGCTATTGACATCATATCTATTGCAGTTTAATTTTAGCCTACACTATAATTTAAACAAAAATAAGAATAGAAAACAATGAGTAACAAAAATATAAAGTATTATTAAAGTGACATGTCCCTTTTCTGTATACTGAGGTGAGATTCAAGAATACTTTGATATTAATAGTTATCCATTAGGTGTTTCTAATATTGGTAAATAAGTAAGCCCACGAACACATTAATACATCAATAGTTTATTTGTTATATTTTGACTCACATATATTTCATTCTTTTTCAGTTTCTATGTGTTATCATTGGCCTTTTTCACTATGAAAAATTTATATTTATATATATATTTTTTTCAGGTACTGGGGATTGAAACCAGGGGCATAGTACCTCTGAGTTACACCCTCAGTCCTATTTTTAATTCTTTATTTTGAAACAGGATCCTACTAAGTTGCGAAGGATCTTACTAAGTAGCTATGGCTGGCCATGGACCCAGATCCTCCTGTCTCCCAAGTACTGAGATTACAAACATGTGCCACCACACCTGGCTAAAAAATTTTATTTTACCAGTGGGAACTGTGAAGTTCATGTGTACATGTTTACCCTATAAAATGATGAGGTTATTCATCTACTTTTGACATGTACTTAAAATCTCATAATCCATACCAGGCCTCTAGGTTTCCCTATAATTGTGGTTTAGGAGTAGAAATTGGTTGGAAAGACAGAGAGGAGATAAGACAGGCTTGGAACTGTTTTGAAACTGCATTTGTGTAACAAGTACTTTGATTTGTTTAGAATATGGCTGGGAGGAGTTAAATCTCCCCTCCTCCACCTCCACCTAATTTTTATGTTGACAGATTAGCACCATACTGGTTGAATAATTGAAAAAGGATGTTTTCTGTGCTTTTTGTCTTGCTCGAATCAGAAAAAATTAAAAATGGCAATATTAATATTCTATTTAGCTGGCATCTAGTTAGTCAAGGCCTTTCATGAATTTTATTGGTCTTTAAAGAACAGTCCAAACCATGTTTATTTTAAACTATGTATACTTTGTGAAATCACTGGAGTCCTGAATTTTAGATAAAGAGCCTCCTTGCTGACCTTTTTTTCCCCAAATAAATCAATATTATTCCCCAGTCATTTTGCCAGTAATATAGTTGACCATGGAAAGTGGCATACAATACATCTTTTCTGCATGGATGTTTTAGAAAGTTTAGCCAAAATTAACAATTCACTTCCAAAGTTTGAAAACTTTCATTTTAGTCTTATCTTTTTCTAATTTTGTAAAACCAATGTTTACCTAGAAATATTTGCAGACACATTGTTTAATCAGGAGAACTATAAGATCAAGAAAACTGTATAACTTTATAGAAACTAGTGCTAATAAATAATGGTTAAGATTTATATATTACAAGCATATGGAATATTATAGAATGCTTAATGTACAGCAGAGCTAGCTCAAAGTGAAACCATAAGATATCTGGAATACTTTTGACCATCAATAACATAGTCATTTTAATTTGTAAATATTGGAAAATATTTTGTCCATGTTTATCATTTTCAAAAGAGAGAGCACAGAGAGGCCAAATTGCTTATCTAAGATAAAATGACCAGATATTAAAATACTAACCACTAAGACTGAAATTTCTTAACACACTTTATTGCCTCATTCCACAATTGTTTTCTCAGCTAAGGACTTATTTTTCAGTAATGTTCTAAAGATACATCAAATATTTAGATTTTTAAAAGAAGCCCATGTCTTATCTATAATAAATAAATTTCATTTAATGACTCACAGAGAAATTGATTCTATAATTCAATTGATTCTGGACAACCTACCAGCAGTTTCTGAAGTATGTGTATATTTTATTAACTTCTATTTAACTTTAAAAAAATTGTTGAAAACATGGGAAATTAATTTCACCTCAGGCAGTAATGTAAAAATGGAATAGAGTCTTATAAAGCATGCTTTCCAAATTACAATAAAACATAAATGTTTGACAGTTAGTAGTGCCTAGGTATTTTCTTTAAGTTTCTAATGGGTATTTGTCCAGAGTTACTCTACACACAGCATATGGAGTACAAACAGGGGCAATTTTCTAGTCCTAATAATAGGATAGACTTCACGTCCCCCCAGAAAAATTATTTCCAGAACACACATTTAAAATTCTAATTATAAATAACTAATATCTTTGTAAATATGTAACTAAGCTTGCCAGTAGGTGAGAGAACTCTCCAGAGACTGAAAACTGAAAAGGAAGCAAAAAGTTAGAGCAACAAATAAATGTAAGATGTGTTAGAACTAATTATAGTGAACTATTCTGGTTAAGGAAACAGAATCTTACATTTCAATTAAGAGAAATTGGAAACAGAAAATAAACTGAGAAGGAAAGAATGATAGAAAAGGAGGAAAGGAAGAAAGGAGTCAAGAGGAAAGACGGCATCAGAGAGTGAGGGGTTATGAAATGTTTAAAGTGGGATAGGATAGAAAATGACTGGATGCCTACATTAGATCTCAGTATATTCCTCTGCTAAGATGGAAACCACATAAGAGAAGATACTCACACAAAACCCAGGAAAAGAGCCTTTTTCAGACAGGGAAAATAATAAAAAATATAACTATCCATGATATTTCATGTAGTCATTAAACACATCACAGAAGATTAACTAAAGAAAAAACATTTTGAATACATTGTTAGGTTTAAAATCACATTTCAGCGAGGCATGGTGGCTTATGCCTATATTCCCTGTACTTGTGAGGCTGAGACAGAAAGATCACAGGTCTAAGATCAGCCTCAGCAACTTATCAAGACCCTCAACCACCTAGCAAGACCCTGTTTCAAAATAAAAAGGACTGGGGGGTGTAGTTCAGAGGTAGAATGCCTCTGGGTTCAATTCCCAGTACCTCCTCCCACACAATAATCATGATTCAGAAATCAAAGTATTTACAATACAGTACAGTTATACAGAGAAAACAAAAATTAATTGTGAGAATAAAGAAGGCTTTCAGTAGTTATATCTGGAATAGAATTATGAGTGATATTACATTATTTTATTTGTATCTATTCAATTTTACAATAAAACTGTATTGCCTTGAAATAAGAAAACAATAATATTAAGACAATTAGCATGCCCACTGTGATCAGTACCCCCAAATACATTCACATATTCCCCCCATCAAAGCACCATGGCCTTCGTTAAAAATGACAAACTGTTCTTTGACAACCTTTTTGAACTGAGGCAAGATGATCTAAATTAAAATTACAGAAATAAGGGAAGCTCTAATCTCAGTAACTACACAGTAGTTATCTGTTCCAAACTCCCATATTAAGCCTTCCAGAAATTGGCCGCACTATAAAATTAGTACCAGTGACTCAGAACATTATGAGGAAGGAGTTTCCCTACCAGCTGCTTTAAGGCCATATCCCCGGGTGTGATAATGCCATTTCCCCAAGCTCACAAATGACAGTCATTAAGGATTTTCCTCAGATGTCCTGATAGGCACCTTTTATTTTCAGAATCAAAGCAAATCTACAATTACTGGGGAAGTATGGACTCAGATTGATTTACGCAAGAGCAATAGGTAAGGAAACTCTCCCTCCCTCTTTCTTTCTCTCCTAAAAATGCAGGGACACACACATTACATAATCCTGCCTCTCTCAGTCTCCCATAATGTTCTCAGGATTTATACTTACAGAAAAAAAAGACTGATGAAACTGCACAGAGGCATCTGCATCAACATAGAGAACATTATTTCTCTTGATACAGGAGATTATTTGCTACTGGCAAGACTACTCATTCAGAACAAAGCTAATTGCTGCTGTCTTGACCTTCACTCATGCTTAGAACGTAAACAAGTATGGGAAGCAGTAAGTCTAACAACTTGCACAATCTCTAGGATTAGTGTTCTTTTGATCAACATATTACTTTTGTTTTCTTTTAAGGCTTTCCTACATGAATCTGTACTCAGTCCTATTTGTGTGAGTATTTTAAACTTCCTGTTGCCTTCACAGAGGTTCTCTGATTTTCCTGGTGGTGACACAAACACTTTGGATTCTTATGGGTATTACTCCCTCATCTTGAGCACACAAGGAAATCCTATTTTCCAACCTTGTTTGTAGTCAGATTAAGATCAAAATGCCCATGAAACATGAGTGGGCATTATGTATGTATGTTTTGTCTTAATCTGATCCCTAAAATATCCAGGGGCAATTTTGGCTGCTTTTCTCTTTCCAGATTGTGTGGCTAAAAGTGAGTGCTGAAGGGGTTAAGCCTCCTATTTCGAGCGCCTGGATTGCAGAGTCCCTGCTCAGAAGAAATCAGCTGAGGAAAACTGCTGACCTCCTTTACACTTAGAGAAAGCAAGAAGTAAACTCAAGATTAATGTGGTAGACTGGCCAGGTATGGGGAGACTGAATAGTCACACAGACCCATACACTGAGCCTGAGTTTTCTCATCTATAATAAGGTACAGTAAACACAGAGGGGCATTGCAAATATTCAGCGAGATGGTATATTCAAAATATATTCAAAAGATCTTATTATTTTCATTAATGTAGCCAAATAGACTTTTTTGTTGGGGTTATGCTCTCAATGTTAAGAATTAACCTGCCTCACCAAGTCACAGCCTCTTTTAGGATCCTCTAATTTCCACAATTGTCATACCTCCACAAAGCATCCATTCCTCCTTGGCTTTTTTTTTTTTTTTTTTCCTCAAGACATTTCACTTTTAGATAGCTGGTCTATTAGAAACTATTACATGCAAGGTGATAAAATTAGCTTAAAAGGTAATCTTATCTGGAGGCATTTGCATCATAATGAATGGAGCTCCTTGATAGAGTGGCCTTTGAGACAAAAGGAAAAAAAAAAGATTCAAGTCCTAATTTTGTAATTAGAATAAAGGAACATTTGGGTCCAAGAATAATTATAACAATTATATGTTGAGTGCTAAATATGCACCAGGCTCTGAACTAAACCTTTTACGTTTATGATCACATTTCGTAGTCATAGTACACTTGTAAGAAAGATACAATGAAAGTTAATGTTCTAAATGAAGAAACTGAGGATGACTCTGAATGATAGGCCCATGGTCATGTGGTACATGAAGAAACTAGAAAGAGAACTCTGCTCAATATGACTGCCTGAAGTCCCTGCCCTTGCTTAACCTTTATGATACTGCCTCTTGGGGTATGGAGTTGATTACACAGTAAGCTTATTTATAAATTTAACATTCCTTAATCTTTAATCTTTTAAAATATTTTCCTTCAAATCATATCAGTTCCGAGGCCTTCAGCTCCACTTTGGGATAAGGACATTCCTGGTGCTCAAGAAATGGAATTAGATCAATTTTTGCAGGAAGAGGTGGAGCCCCCTACACTCCTATACAAGATGCAAAACATTGTTCTTAACCAGGGGTGCCCAAGGACATAATTGTTTTTAAAAAGTAATTGATCATACGCCACTATTGGGTAAATTTAATTAAAAACAAAATATTCTCCTGACACAGAATAGCTCTCTACAAACGAAATAGAGAGGGGAAAAAAATGTTATTGAGTAAGTATTAAACCAGAATAATATAGGCATCCCGGGCAATCCAGTAAGAGATTAGAAAGACAGAAAAAATCTTATCCTTATAGAGAGCCAAGCAGAAGCATCTCATTTTATACATGCTCTCCAGATAAAACAATAACTAGCCCATAGGCATGAAGGCTTGACATCATACTTATTACACATAGTTTATCCTAAATTTACCTGGTAATTTGGATGATTATCTGTGTTAATTAATTGACTTTAACAAAGGAAAAATGAATTTATTCCATCTTTATGTGATAAGAGGTTAATATTGCAGCTTGCAGTGAAGAACCCAAAGAAAGTAAGCTACTCTGAGATGGAGAGATATTGGCCCTATCTTCCTTTATGTTTATATTTCAAGGAGATTGCCCCTAAGTTCTTCAGAAAAACATCCCTGTGTCTGTGTCATAAAATGGACAAAAGGTGTATTTAGCTATTAGAAGATTTAAATCTTTCTTTCTCTTTTTCAAAGAAAAGAGAAAGAACTTACATGTTGTCTAAAGTAAATACTCTGAGAGATCTCTTTGCTATTTTCAACATGGAAAAGTAAGCCTCTTATTTCTAGTTTTCATTTGCCAATTCATCTATGTGAATTGCTTAATTCGTTTAGGTTTGGAACAAAGCACTTTAAATTATGCTGAAAATAGCATCTGGAATCAGACTAGACAAATAGTCACAGCATTATACATGACAATTCCCCCCAAATAAATGTGAACAGGTACCTAATAATCACTTTTGATTAAACAAGCCATGATCTAGAACAGTCTTTGGGGAACTTAAGTCACAGAGAAGTTTTACTCATTAAAATTCTTTTGAGAACCACACTAGTGTGGTTTTACTTTTTTTTTTGGATGCAAAGAATTGGTCTCATGTATATTACTTATGACTTATTTGACATTGATAAGAGAAATGCAACATATACTATTTGTAAAAATCTCAGAAACAAAACAAAGAAGATCTGGCAAGGTAGTGGATACAAGCTTCCAGGATACTCTCTCCTTCTCTATTCTGTTTTATTCTCTTTTACTGAAAACTTGTATTTTATGCCATGAATAGGATGTATTACTCTTAAGGGCAAATCAAGACCAAGGCCAGAACTTGACTGATTCAACAAGTAAGGTAATAAGACAAATAAGACACATTTAGACTCAGATAACTTATTACTTACATGAACAGTAAAAAACAAGAGTGAGCTAAAGATGCCAGTCCCCCAGGTTTCTGTAGCACCTACCAAAACACACAGCATTGAAACAAAAGGGACCATCCTGCAATTCTATTTCTAGGGACATGAGGCAGAAAGTCTCACATCTCATCAGAACCAGGGAGAAGAGATTGTCTTCTTACTGCCTCTTGAGAAAGACAAGGAGAAGTGAGGCCTCATAGCAGTACCTTTTTGACCTCCCATTCTCTCCTTCTCCTGAAGGATTACAAGGAATTCTGCTCCAGATAAATAGAGTTCAAGCATTTGCCTGTGTGGTCTGTATGTATACAGGAAAGGTTGTCAGGGTACCATGGTAAAATCATTGCCTTATAGCAACTAACAACTCCTTTTTTCATAAAAACTTATTCTTGTAAATTAGTACAATCATCTTGGAGATCCATATGGAGGTTCCTTAAAAGATCAGAAATGAACCCATTATGTGACTGAGCTATACTACTCCTTGATATCCTTCTAAAAGAACTAAAGTCAGAATATAATAGTGGCATGTGCATATTCATGTTTATAGCAGCACAATAGCCAAGATATGGAACCAATCTAGGTGTTCATAAACAGATGAATGGATAAAGAAAATGTGGTATATACACGCATTGAGTTTAGGCCTCAAAGAACAAAATTATTTCATTTGCAGAAAAATGGATGGCATTGGAGATCATGCTAAATAAAATCAGTTAGTCTCAGAAAATCAAAGGCATTTTCTGTCATATGTGGAAGCTAGAGAGGAAAAAGAAAGAAAAAAGGACCTCATAAAAATTAGGAGAGTGACCAGTAGAAGAGTAGAAGTGGATCAGAAGAGGGAGGAGGGAAGGGAAAGGGGAGGCACTGGATGAAAGCAAACCAAATAATGTTATGTGCATATATGAATATATCACTGTGAAACACACTATCATGTAGAATTACAATGCACCAATAAAAAACTTTTAAAAATAAATAAAACAAAATCTTATTCACTGGAGAGAAACTGATTTAGAAACACATCTTGAAACCTATGCCAAAACAAAGAAATGGAAAAGAGGATCATCTATCTAGTTTAAGTTAGGACACATTTGGACCAAGAAAATGTTTCACACTACAGAGATATTTTCTAATTATTTAAAGAGGCACTAGACAATATGCATCTCAGAAAAAAAAAAGAAAGAAAGAAAGAAAACAACAACAACAACAACAAAAAAAAACCCTGCAAAGACCAAATCTAGATCTGGGACTCCCAACCAATTTTACTTCACTGTATATAAGAGTTCCTAAGAAATATATTGAATTGAGATAAAATCCAAGTAGCCTTAAAAGGGTATTAGTAATTTTAAAGAGTTATATGCCCTTCCCCTCCTCTCTTTTGCTTCCCCGGCTTATAATTCAGGTTAGTACTTGTCTCTTGCACTCTCCAGCTGGATCACTATACAGTTTCTGAACCTCATGGGTTCTTCCTGTGCTGGAATAGAATGTGAGAGAGAATTCCTCCAAGAACATAACTCGAGACTCTGGGAGTTTGGAGGCCAAAGAGATTAGATCCTGTCTTTCATCTAAAGAAGTCTGAAGGTGAAGTCTGGATGGAGGCAGTCCCAGTGGAAGTAGGATGCATTTCCTCTGCAGTGGGCCCAGGCAGTTGGAAAGGAGTCTCCTGGAAAGGACACCCTGTTTCAGTGAAGAGGCCAGGGCCTTGCCACTGAAAGGCAGGAGCAAGGATGTCATAGAGATTGACGGGAGAGCATGTCACCTAGAGAGCATAATCTGATATACTTCTCAAGAGGATTCTGAAAAGACCAAATGATCCCAGGACAGACAAAGCTCTATGTTCCAAGGAGAGAGGGTAATAATGTTCCACACCAATAATCCAGTAATTTGAAGATCTTTTTGATCATAACTTATGATGTGAAATAAACTCTGCATGGGAGTTGGGCACGTGCATACACACACACACACACACACACACACACACACACACACACACACACCCCAAACATTCTGTCAGAGAGAATCAAAAGTTCACAAAGTAATGCTTATTCTTCTTTCATGAGATATATTCTGAAATTTTCTAGTTCAGTCTGTGCTATGTAGAGTTAGGCTAGCCTATTTAAATTTAAAATTTGTCTATAATCAACAAAGTCAATGTATAAACTATAAATGGATCTTGACACTGAAGCTTCAAGGAGCCAGAAGGGCTAAAACTGGTGGAAATGAAGTGAATTAAGAAGAGAGGGATAGCAGATCTTTACCAACTGTAGATCTGCAGTTTGAGTTCAGGCTCTGAACTGGACAACAGATCGACATTGTGATTTTATACTTGACTGGAATTCTCTTTGTCTGCTCTAATGCTCCAAACATGCTTGAAAAAGCTATGACATCTGTCTGACATTATAATACAGGGTATATGAGAGAATGACTTAGCCTCTTAGAAGATGGTATTTAGAAAAATGAAATAAAGCTATTTCCTTTTTATATCCCACTGAGTTCAGCCTGTGCAATAAACTAGTTTAATAATAATCACCTTTACAAAGTCTACCTACTTGTCAGTTGTTTTCAAAGCCATTATCTCATTTCTTAAATTCTTACAATAGGTAGTCAGTTTTTTGTTTTTCCTACCCATGAAGTCCAATCCTCAGTATTATTTGTGGGAGGTATTTCTGATAGACGCTCAGGGCAAAAGGAAAGAATGAGAACAAATGAACTAGAGTTATGGGCTCAGAGATCTCTTTGCAGGTGAGTAGGGAATATTCAATGAGGAAATAGTTTGAGGAGTAGCTCCTTCATGTGAAGACTGAAAATTAAATTGTATAAATATCATTGGAGGTTATGTATTCCTTTATGGAGTTCAAGAAGCTAGTAGTGGACTTGAGTACTATTGGTATTGATATTGGTTTTATGAAGAAGCTTAGGAAGATTTACCAGCTGAAATGAGGTGGAGACTAATTTTCAAGCTCAGGCTACTACAATGATTAAGTTTTCTCAGCCTATTAAAATGATTTTAGTTTGTAGATACTACTGGTTATCTTCTTCATAGTCTATATCTGGCATTTATGCATCAAATAATAAAGAATAAGGCAGAATTGTCAGATTAAATAAAGAGGATCAGAATAAAGAAAGAATTAGCTAGGGAAGAGCCATGACTGGGTGGGAATAAATAATGATAACTGTGTTACAGAAATTCTTCCACCTGTGACAATAACAAGGGAACACCACTGGAAAACATGTTCACTATCTGTCTGATATCAAATTGCACAGGGTGATGTAAACCACTATGAATAGAATACTAACAACACAAAATTTAAAATAACTTTTCTACTTTCTGGAAAGAAAAGTAACCTACATTATATGATTATGAAGCCTTATTAAAACTACATAACAACCAGGTGCAATGACATACCCATGTAATACCAGTACTTAGGAGACTGAAACAGGAGGATTACAGGTTCAAGTCCAGTGTAAGGTAACTTAGCAAGACTCTTTCAAAATGAGGAAGAAAAATGGCTAGGGGTGTAGCTCAGAGGTATAATGCCCCTGGGTTTAGTCTTCAGTACTAAAATGAAACAAAACAAAACAAAAACCCTGCAGAACACAAATTCATGTAATATCCTACAGAAATCTGGAGAGCTTTTTATTTATTTTTGTAACATTTACTGTGCCACAGAAATTATCAGTGAGTTTAATAACATAAACTATAGTAACAGGCAAACTATACTTAATAAGAATCTGACAACCTCACTTTTGTTCAGATCTACTTAATATTAGTGGCTAGGAGATTTTTCTCAAGAGTACTTATGTATGAGGATATATAGATACGCATGTGCATACATATATAAAATTGTTCAGGTCACTGTGACTCAGGAATGACTCAACAAAGATATTTAATACATTTTTGTAATTGACTTAACCTTTCTTGAGAAAAAACTCAAAGCACTTCCATGTATGTAGCTCTATACCATCATGATAGAATGTTGAAATAAGAAACAGAATGGCATCTCTTCAAAATGGCTCTGGAATGTTCTGTGAATGTTAATAGAAAGAGTATGAATGTATTTGAATAAAATAGAAACTGATTCACTGAGTCAAAATTCACAGAACCACTCCAAAGGCCAGAAGAGCTTCTATACATTTTCGTTAAAAGAAAACGATTCAAGAAAGTTGAGGATGACGCCTTCAAAACTGCCATTCCATAAACTACTGTAATTTAACCTGTAATTCACTTTAATGTTTAGCCTTTGCCAAGACACATTGAATCAATGTTGATAACATGTAACAGTCATCAGAAAAATTCAAAATGTTAATTAATCTGATAAGATCCCAACAAAGTAGCTGTGGTTTTACCTCATTGGGCAGATACAAAAAGAAAGGAAAAAAAAATGCTTTCATGAGTTTTGTACTGCTGTAAAGGGACATCCTTCACATGTAATTATTTTTTCTTTCCTGTGGTACTAGGGACTAAACCCAGGGCCATGGTCTAGCTAGATTGCTTAGAGGCTCTCTACATTACTGAGGCTGTCCTCAAACCTGCAATCTTCCTCTCTCAGCCTCTCATGTATTGGGATTGCAGGCATGTGCCACCATGTCCAGCTTGACATCTCTTCTTTAGCAGGGCATATCCTCATCCTTCCACTACAGAGAGAATACACGAAGAAGTTAACTTCAAAATTGTTCTCAGTAATCTAAACTAAAGCAACCAAACTTTCCCCTATAGCAGTAAGTAGCTTTCAGATATTTCACATAAAAGGATAAACAGTAAAAATGCATTATTCTTCCATTAAGCCATACAATTTACTGTGAATAATTTCATATTTTTTTTTAATTTTTAAGTAATTTGATTAAGTTTTAGGAAATAATTGTTTCTCAAAGTGTCTTAAGAATGTATCAGCATTGAGTTTATTAATATTCATTGTTTTTCATCATTACACTTTTGTAGGGATGCCTGGAAATGAAAGTATAAAGAAGAAAAACATGCCTTTTGAAAATAATATGACAAATGGAGAAATTCTAGCTGTAGAAAACACTTTAGAGATGATCTAGAACAACGTTTTCATTTTACAAATTAAATAACCGGGATTCAAAGAAGTGTAAATAAACTGGCTTACTTCACTCATCCAAGAAGGTCAGCAAAATATACACCAAATTCAATGGTCTTTCTATTACCCCATATTGTCATTCTTTAGGGAAAAATCCTTTTTAAAGCATTTTTTCTTTAGTCATTTAATTTATCCTGCAAAGAATAAAGACGCCACTCTACTTTACACTGATGCCTTGGTTGGGTAAATTATGGCAGACAACTACCTTTTAAAGTTGACTGGAGCCAGACATTGTGATGCACACTTGTAATACCAGTACTTGAAAGGGTGAGACAGGAGGATTTCAGGTTCAAAGACAGCCTCAGCAACTTTGACAGGCTCTCTTCAACTTAATGAGACTCTATTTTCAAATAAAAAATTTTAAAAATAGGGTTAAGGGTGTAGCCTGGAGGTAAAATACTCCTTGGTTCAATCCCTAGCAACACACACATACACACACACACACACACACACACACACACACACACACACAATTGATTGGGAGCTACCCAGCTACCCAATTCAAGACCAAACATTATTTTATTAATAGTTTCTTGTCATATCTGACCTTCTAAAATGACAGATTTTGGTTGTTCCAAATAAATATGAAAACATTCATGTAAGTGTTTTTGTAAGCAGCTTATTACCTATAAAGGAATAGCCTTTTAAGACATACTTTAGTATAAAATATGCATAAGTGCCTTATAGATTATTAATAGGATCCCAGATGTCTTTAGCATACTAGATATGTTATAAGACAAATTAGAATTTTGATCCTGAGTTTTCTTTCAAATCTATTATTTTAATTATGTCAGAATTTTCTTTAACACACAGTTCTAAATGATGACTTGCACATATGAGCAGTCTATACTTTCCTCTATTAATAATCTCAAATTGGATCAGCCAAAATAATATTATATAAAAGGGAAAAGATGAGTGCATTTGTAATGAAGAGAACAAATTAGTTAGTCCAGTGATTCAAGTCACTGGTGGTAAATATGTCAGGATTAGTTAGACTGGAGTATAATACAAATACAGTAAAACATTTCTGTACATGTATATAAATTTATCTACTGGACTTCTTTTGTCCATCAAAAAGAAGGATGTGGGACTTCCGGGAAGATGACATCAGAGTGAAACACCTCTCATTAGGCACTGTGAGCTCCATCCATAAAAGCAGCATCTTGACAGATGAAAGAAAAAAAAAAAAAAAAAAAAAGAAGGATGTGAAATGCAACATATATGACCTAGATAAAATGATCAAGATGTGTTTCTAGTTCCTTGGTGACTATACAAAAATGATGGATTAAAAAAAAAACTAAATAGAGAAGAGCAAATAGGTATCTGAAAGCTGCTGGCTAGAACTTCTTCAAAAACCTTCAAAATGTACCACCAAGTAAGGTTTTCATGTGATGGATTTCTTCATTGCAATAACTCCATTCATTCAAAAAGTGTTTACCAAATATATAGTTTATACCAGGTGCTCCTTTGATGCTAGTGATGTAGCAATGAATAGAATTATATGTTTTCATGAAGCTTTTATTTGATTGGAAAGAGACAGGTGAAATGTCTTATGTCAGATGGTGATAAGCATTGAGGAGACAAAAAGCAAAGTAAGAAAGGGAGATGAGGACTGGGCAAGAGTGCTATTTTAGATAAAGATGTCTAGAGAAAACTCTCTCTAATCTGGAAGTCTTTTAAAGGAGTGAATCATACAGATACCTGGAGAAGAATGTTCTAAGTAAAGAGCATGCGCAAAGACCATTAAGGGAAATAAATTTGGCCAACTGGAACAGCATCAAGAAAACTACATGTTTAGAGCAGGTAAAGAAAGAAGAAAGTGGCATAGGTATTGCCAGGGAAATAATGTGGCCAGGTTAGGGACAGCCTGGACCACTCAGAGGACTTTGGATTTCACTCAGAGACTGCTAGAAAGTTCTAGGGAGCATTTCAGGAAGAAATTGATGCAAATATGAATGATCTTTTAAGAGATTATCCCAGCCACAATGTTGAGACTAGAGTGAACAGGCCAGAATGAAGCAGGGAGACCAGTAAGAAGACTGGGGCCATTACCCAAGCAAGAGAGCATGGTACTGAGCTATGGTCAGAGCAGTGGTGGCTGTGAGAAGTGATGGAGCCCTGATGGAATTTGCAAATAGAGTAAACAAGTTTTGCTCTTGGTATGTAGAAGAAATTTTCAATATTGGAGAGATGAGGAAGAACCAAGCTTCTAGGAAAACCAGTAAGAACAAGGTCAAAGACAGAGTGTAAGGCTGAAGTAAAAACTGTAATTTACATTGAAGCTTTGATCCTAGAGGCAAGAGTTGGTGAAATAGAATGAATCACTCCAAAGTGAGGAAAAGGTCCATCCTATGGTCTTACAATGGGGACTGTAGTGGTAAAAGCACAGTCTGACTAGGTGAACATCTGGAGCTTCTGTCTAGCACACTTGACACAGCATTTTGTTGGAAGCTAAAGAAACATGGGTAATGGGCTACATAGAAAATGATTGCTCTAAGGATCTTAGGTTCAAGACAAGGGCCCGATCTCAAGGCAATCAGACTGAGGTAGTAGGGGTTAAGGATATGCTGACATTCTATTTCTTACTGGACCTATAATTGACTCGCAAGCCAAGTGGGTCCAGGCTTCCACAGAGCCACGTAGGAAAGTGGGAAGGTATAAAAACATAATAGAGTTGAAATAGAAAAAATGTTGGTTGGGTTCAAGTGGTGGAATTAAAAGAAGCTCAATTCTGAAAGATGAAACGTGTAACAGAGTTCAAAGGGAAAAGCATAAATTCCCAGAGGCCTACTTTTATTTGTCCATGCAAAACTCTGTTTCACCTCAATAGTAGCTTTTTGTCATGTGTCTGTCCATGACGGCTATTCTACATTAGTTATACTTTAGTTTTTAAACCATGCTCATGAAAGAAGTTAACTTTCTAAACTTGCTAAATAAATCTCAAGATAATTCTTTCAGAAAATGTATAATCTAGTAATAATTTAAGAGTTTCTCTCTTTCCAACCTATATCAGGCCTTGCTTGGAGGTTAGTAAATTTCATTAAAAATGTTCACATCAAAAAGTTCAGCTTATCTCAAATGATTAAGGAAATATTCTGAGGATCTTAAGCAGTTCTTTCGTCTACAGGTACCAAAGCTAAAGACATTTTATAATCGCTGCTCACCTCAGCAGCAAGCCCAATAGATGATGTTGCTGCCACCCACGGTAGGGACTAGGATGAGGAGACTGAGCTACTTGCCTTTGACACCACATTTAAAAAAGTGTCAAATGTTTCAGTGGTCAAGGTAAGTAATACAAAATACAATATTAAAAATTTAGATAATTGAGAAAATATCAAGTTAATAGGCAAAATAACAAAATTATAAATAAAGATAATCAGTATCTAAATCCTTTCTAACTTTTATGATGAAAGAATAGTGGACCTGTAAGGTGAGAATGTGCTATACATCATACAAGCACAAAAACATTCCCCAACAATGATAATGTAGGATTTGGCTTATGATTATACTTAATATGAATGTTAAAGTGTTGACCACTAAATTTTGCTTCCATTGAAGCTATCAAATTAGTTGCTAATTAATAAGTCACTGAATGCCAGATCATTTTAATTTCATTGATTTCTCATCTGTACTTATCTTTTATTTATCAATTATCTAGATCAAACACATTTTGAACAATTAAATGGGACAATCTTTGTCACCAAGTTTCCATAAATTTGCTTCTAAAGATTCACTGTATATAGAACTGTATGAAACTTTTAAATACCCCTGAGATAGAAAAAAAAAAAAGAAAAAATGTTGCGTCAACATAATGATATATAACCCAGATATGTGACATCCTCTATTTCTTAATAACCCATCTATATCTAACTGATCCCAAACTTGGCCCATAAACTACCCCCAACACTAGCTTTTTTAAGATAACTAAACACAAAATATGTAGATTCACTGAATATTTGCAGGAATGTATGAGGAGCCACTTTGCACAGTGTATAGCAAGTCAGAAATATAAGGTTTGCCCTAGATTCCCAACCTTTCCTCCAGTCCCAACCCCCTAATCACATGTCTCAGTTTACTCTGCTAGAGTAGAGCTCATTTCATCTCCTCCTCCCTCTCCTACCTTCCTTTAATCTCAGCTCTAGCATGAGTTTCCTTCTACTATGTTGCTGACTTACAAAGTATGTTTCTAACAAGTTAGATCACTTTTTTCAAAGGAGTTTTCATGTGTGCTGCAAAAAAGGAGCTAAAAAGATGATGTATCAAAATATTGTTATATATTCCTAAAAAATTAATTCTGTATCTCTTCTTGAATGTTCATCTCTCCTTTTGAAGGTAATAATATATGGCATTTATCTACCATTCCTAGTTCTACTCTTGCTTTTCCTTTTCCATGTGTCAGTAATTATGTTTAGGGAATGTCTCCCTGGCTTACATTGTCAACTAAATACTGGAAAGTTTTTCCTCTCTCCAGTCAGATACACCTCTCAACCTAGTAAAAGTATTCCCTTTGTCATATTTTCTCCCCCAGTGACAGTTTGTAAGGAAGAAAGGAAACTATCATAGCAAATAGAGACCTTCACTATGTTTTTTTCTTTTCTCAGGTCACAGGCCCATTCTTGCATATATATATATATTCCATTTCAATAACCTATTTCAGAGATTCTGTATCCTAAAAGTTGAGTTTTTATTAGAAGGCAGTTTTTCATAAAACTAAAATTGCTCATCACTTCAGCCCATCTCTGTTTCAATGTTTGCTTCTGAACCAAAAAGTTACAGTTTTCTTTACTGATGCCCTTATCTCCTAAGAATAGCACTCTGTTCAACCCTGCTCTTTTCTATTTTACATAGTTTTAGGGACTCCTTTATATGATAGCTCTAATTCATGAGACCCCTAGATGCTAAAGCCACAAAGCCAGGGTGATGAATACAATGACTCTATTTCTTCTAGAAATTAGTCAGTGTGCTAATTGGAATCCAAACTACTAACATAGTCTCTAGAAGGATCCTCCAGGATCTTCTGAAGAGCTTCCTGCCAGAGGTGGGTCATCTGCTCACTTCTATTCCCCAAGCCTCTGCTTGTATATGACTACACTCAGGAAAAGCATAATCATGCTGGCATCAGTGTCCGCCCCGTCCATCTGAACTGTCGCCTTCAGTCCCAATACCACAGCCCCACTATTCTATCTTCCTTTCTTCAAAAGTATTATCTCTGCCATTTCCTCTATTCAAATTTGTTTCACTAGCAGTGAGAGATTGAGGAACCTTCTGATCGTTCTTGGATCCTGAAGTTTTCTCCATTGCAAATAGCTTCTGAAGCAATTTTTACTAACTATATATGATGTTTCATATTGCATTCCACAGAATTTCTATATAAAATGCCCTCAAGTCTTGACTTATATGCTAAGGTACTTCCAATGATGGGTGTGCACAAACTTGACATATAAGTTCCAGAATCTACCTGCATTATTGAGTAACATTCTGATTGATGTCAGACATTCTGCTATAGAAAGGGAGGCAATTTGTGGCTTTTGAAAACATATATAATTCTAAGTGCCAGACTCTACAAACTTTCTATTAATCTCTGTTGCATCTATACCTTAGAGGCTTTGTATCCCACTATATTTCAATGGTGTGTTCTAACCATATTTGAAATCTTTCTCTGAAATTCTTGACATTGAACTCCTTCACACCATACCCCAAGTTTCTTGTTAGTGGGTAGAATAAGCTCTCAACAATAGCCCAAACATTGGTTATAATATAGTTTTCAATAGTAGTTTTATTATAGATAATAAATCTGATTGGATCTCTTAAGTAGCTCAAGAGTGTATACAGTATACCCTATTTTTCTGGTATGACACATTTCAATTTCCCTAAGAAATGATGTCAAGCTTGGTTTCAACACAAATTTACAGGTGTATATTTTTGAAGGAGTTTCATTTGTCTATTCTGATAAGCTCACAAAGCACTATGCAAGTCTGTCTTGTCAGACAGAAACATTCAGTATCCTACCATATACCATTCCAATGGCTTTTCCACAGCATTCTTCTGACTTTCAGTTTCTTTAACAAAGTCCCATACAGAGATCAATCTCCACTCCCCACACCATTAGCCAGGGTAAGCAGACAGGAAAGGCTCTATTAAGACTGACAATTTAATCTGATAGATATCTAGATGCCATTTGTAGATAAAGTATCTCGGAAATTTCTCCATGGTCCTGTTATCAGATACACACCTTAACAGTACAGGTTAATAGTACAGGTTATCTATTACATCAAATACCTATCTTGATTTTTGTTTTGTTTTGTTTTTCAGTACTGGGGATTGAACTTAGAGACATTCTACTTCTTTTTATTTATTTATTTATTTTTTCCAGTACTAGGAATTGAACTCAGGGGCATTCTACCTCCAAGCTATACCCCCAGCCCTATTTTTTATTCTTTATTTTGAAACAGGGTCTCACTAAGTTGTGGAGTGCCTCACTAAGTAGCTGAGGCTGGCTGCGAACCCAGATCCTCTGGTTTCAGCCTCCCAAATGCTGGGATTACAAGCGTGTGCCACCACACCCGGCTAGAGACATTCTACTTCTAAGCTACATCCTCAGCACTTTTCATTTTCTTGAAACAGGTTATCACTAAGTTGCTGAGGTTGGCCTGGAACCTGCAATCCTCCTATCTTAGCCTCCCAAGTACTGGGATTTCAGGTATATGCTTCCACCCTAGACTGCTGATTTTAAATTAAAATTAATTCTTCAGTTTTCAGAGAATATCTGATCACACCGTATACACTAGCTACTTCCCTTTCTAAATGTCAGTCTTGCCCACATGTAGATGCTGAGTAGGCCATTTGCTATATGTGTCTGGCATTCCTAAAGGTCATTTGAACTATAGATATACATTTGGATTTTTGAGAAATTGTAGAATATGTTTTAATTAGAATTCAAGAGAGAATGAGGGGAAGCTGGAGGCAGTTAGTATAGATAGTATTTTTGAGAAGTTTTGCTCCAAAGTAAAGCAGAGATGAAATAAAAGTCATCAGGGTACATAGGATCAAAATGAGAGGTTTTTTTGTTTGTTTGTTTTTTTAATTTCGAAAGATAGCCAACTCTGTATGATTATGGAAAGAAAATAAGAAGATACAGGAGAAAGGGAAGATTTGCTGGAAAGATGATCTTGAGAAGGCATGTTTGTGTACCAGATGAAAAAGTGGACCTTTGCCAGAAGCAGACACAGTCATCCACAGCAATAACAGAAAGTCAGGTCATGAGATTTGGTAGTGGGTTCAGTAATAATTCCCTTTTGACAAGGCTTATAGAATGCCCCCTGAAGAGCTCATAAATTGGTGTTCAGAGTTGGTGTAATTGAGTCACAAGGGTTGTAATCATTACAGTGGATAAATCCATTGTAATGAGCTGGTAGGATGTGGCTGGAGAAGGTGGGGCCCTGGAGCTTTTAGCTTTGGGGATTATATATGGTTCTTTCTCATCTTGCTTTTTTTCTCTTGCTTCTGGTCTCCATTATTTGAGGAGTGAAACCTTGTACTATTCCTCTCTCTGCTTCCTGCAGCCATGCCCTGACATCTGCAGTTCCAGACCTCACATGGACTAGATCTCCAAATCTCCAAAAACTGTGAGCAAGTAAATCTTCCTTCTTCTAAGGTACATGGTCAGGTCTTTTGATTATATCTGTGAGAATGCTAATTAAGACAACTTCCTGATTCCTGGCAAAATAGGAAGAATAGTAATGAATTAAGAATGGGAATCAAGATGGTAGATTAGATGTTTAAAAGAAAGAGTGAGGATATAAAATAATTATCATGAATAGTAAGAAAGTTAATGGACTAGGTATATGTATAATCAGATGTCCAGGTCATATTAAAGGTCCACTTGAGAGTAGTAATCATGAATTTAAGGTGAGAGAGCTAGCTATAGTATCATCCAGTTTGTTTAGGTGTGTGGATGCAGGCGTAGAGTAAAAGGGAATTTTATTTTATTTATTTAAGGCTGAATTTGCTAAACAGGTGAGACAAAGTGAGAATGTGATTCAAAAGGTGAAGCTGTTATACAACAGAGTGACCAAAATGAAAGAATTCAAGCAGATTAAAGATTAAACATAAGACAGATAAGAGAAGATACAAAGGAATAGAATCAACAGATTAGAGACCCTACTGAGCATTATGTTTCTGGTTTTAGAATACAAAAGAGAAGCAAAATTCATCAAAAATGTGTATATTGGTAGATTGTGATAGAAAAGAAAGATGTTTTCGATTGAGATTAAGAATAGGATGTGGTTTTTGGTAATCATCAGGTCTTAACTATGATTTGGAAAAGACAAACTATAAACAGTGTAAGACAGCATCACAGGAGGAAAGAAGGCCAAGGAACTATGTAACCACATCGCTAGAGAACCATCTACATAAATATTGAATATATCAAACATTGAGATGAGCATCACCTAGAGTACAGAATGTGTGCCAGAAGAAAACTTCTTCAGGAAATCATAGAAAATGAACTAATATTTATGTGAAAGCCAATATTTCTATATGGCATCTGATAACAAAAATGGAATTTTTCTCTTCATCATTATGGCTATAATGATAAAAGGTAACAAACACAGAGCATGATGAATTGAACATTATTTTTTGTTGAATCCTTATCCAGCATCTATTTAATACCCCATCTCTTTATGTGAATTCTGATTTTATTCTGATATTTATGCCTTCTTTTTGAAATCACTACCATAATGTGATGATAAACATGGATTATGAACTTGATTGGTTTGAATGTCAGGATTAAGAAATTTCTGAGTGTGTGGTATCTATAAAGCAGTTTCCATATTGACATATGAAACAGCAAACTGAGGAGAGACCCATTCTGAATGTGGGGAGCATTGGCAAAAAAGCTGGGTGCCCTAGCTGGGTGTGGTGGCAGATGCCTGTAATCCCACTACTTGTTAGGCTGAGATAGGAGGATCCCAGATTTGAAGACAGCCTCAGCAACTTAATGAGACCCTCTGCAACCTAGTGAGTTCCTGTTTCAAAATAAAATAGGGCTGGGGGTGTAGCTCAAAGGTAGAATGCCCCTGGGTTCAATCCCCAGTACCACAAAAACAAACAAACAAAACAAAAAGCAGAAGCCTGGCCTGGTACCAAAATAGAACAACAACAACAATAGCAAAAAAAAAAAAAAAAAAAAAAAAAAAAAAAAAAAAAAAAAAAAAAAAACCAGGAGGAGGCCACCATGCACACAAAATGGGTTCTTCCTGAAATGGGCATCTATTGCAGCCGCTACCATTGTGGATATCAAGCGCCTGCTCCTTCACTTTTCTAAGATGAGCTCTCATTAGCTATCCTCTAAGGAGATTCCTGGCTTAAGTATTAGAATGGGGCATCATCTTGGGTTCCTCATGTTCTGAGTTCCCAGCTTCTTCAACTAAACAGCAAGTGGTTCCCCTGGCTCTCCAGGCCTGCAGAATACCCAGTCTCTGATCACGTAAGCCATCCTAATAAGTCTCCTGTTGTAATCATACATATACATAGCCTGTTGGTTCTGCTCCTCTAGAGAACCCTAACTAATACGCGTAAGAACTGTTGGCACTGACCCTATGTGTAGATGATATCCAAGGGCGATGCCCCTTACCAGCAACTGATTAAAAAATTACATCTGATCTGATTTGTGCCAATGAAATACCACAAAATTATTTCAGAATTTCTACTAAGTTCATTCTAGAATTTTTCCCTTTTCCTGAAAAAGCTTCCAAAAAGGCCAATATTTTTCAGTTGTTACTGTGTATGAATATGAAGCTTGTGCTCCTTGCTGTGTTTCTGAAGATAGAGCAAAACAAGAGAGAGAGAAAAAATCAAATAATCACAGGTTTATTGTATTTACCCTAAAGCCAGTCCTATTGAGGATTTCCACTTTTATGAATCAATAAATTTTATTATTGTTTAAGGATAAGCCCTTTTGATGGGAGTTTTCTCTTACTTGGATAAAATAGGATACTCAATACATATGCAAAGAAGATTACAAATGTTGATGATATTGTTTGCACCAGAGGCATGGAAATATTGGGAAATCTTCTCTTCATGGACTAAGTTTCATTTTCAAGGATGTACTAAATTATTGGCCATCTTAATTCTTTAGAACATATATAGAAGTTATATGTGCTTTACTTTAGACAACTAAAAAGTTTCTTATTTTTATATATTAAATTGAGACCATTTAATTTTCTAAGATATAAAATAATAGTTTTATAAATCTTGAGCTGTAATGAGAATAATGCTTGAGTGCATGAATGTAACTGGAAATTAGTTCTAGTGATAAAAAAGATGTCCGAGAATATGTGTAAATACTTTACACATACATAATAATCTCATACAAAAAAAGTTCCAATTATAAGAAAAATACCCTTAATATTTTAAATGACTAAGACATGTACCTTAATAGTAAAAACTAAATTGAAAATAGATTTTTTTGGCTATGTAGTTCTCAAAGTATCAAAACATAAATAAACTGAAGACACACTGACATAAGAATGTGACAGTTATTCTTTTGCCATTATGCTTAATCAATGATTAAAATAAGTTTAAAAACAACCCTAGTGAATAGAAAACTAAGCATGGCAACACGAGGGCAAGAATACACAAACTCCACTAAGACTTAGAGGAGAAATAACTCTTGTGAAATCAAACAGTTTTTAAAAAATATGTAATTAAAGAAGCATGTAGTTATTGTATTACTATTCTCAATTATTCCCTGTAAGTACAGTGAGCATATTAACCATCATTGCCTTGATTTGTAGTGTCCTTCCCTCCAATGTCAGGTAGACCAGTGAAATACGAAGTAAAGTCTATTGCGGAAACTTTAAAAGTCATTGCTAGGCTTTGGATGTTTATTTTCTGTCTCAGGACAGTGTATCACCAAAAAGAGCCCATAGGACTGGGTTCTAGCATAATAAAACAGGATAGAGTCAAATATAACCCACAGAAGATGTACAAGCAAGAAACAATACCTCCTTTTTGTTATAAAGCAAATAAATGTGAAGGTTTTTGTTGTTGCAGTGTAACCTTTCAGAAACTTACTAATACAATATGTTCAAACACACATATACACACATATAACACTTAAACAAGAAAATTTAGCTAATATCAAGAAAATATATGTCAAGGTTAAAAAAAGAGACATATGTATGAAAGAGCTCAAATTGTGTTTATAATCAAAGACCATAAATAGAGGTAAAATTAGATTCATCCTCATAGTCAAAAGTAAAAACTTGTTTTTCTCTGCTCTCACTTGCTTTTCATCCTTTTGATCCTCATGCATAAATTCCTTCCAAATATTCTGAAGATACATCTGGAGTATTTAAAGGGAGATGTAACATTAGTCTTCTTGGATATCCTGCAACAACTACCATTTTCCTCCTTTCTGGCTCAGCTTGCTGCACAGATGTCTTTTGTATCTGCCAACACAAGAAAGATTATTTCCATAGCTAATGCACACCAGGGGCACTGTCACTTCTGTTGGTAGCTCCTGGAGTCTGTACTGAGGCTTCTGATGCCAGATATCCAGGGAGCTGATGTCTGTAAGAACAGCATGGTCTATGTCCCTGCTAAAGTGGCAATTGCTAACCAAACCACAATCACTGATTTTGTTGAACCCTATGCCATCAGGCCCCTCAGATACTTTAGCAAAGTAGCTCATTTACTGGAGTGCTCATATTCATTTCTCTCTCTCTCTCTCTCTCTCTCTCTCTCTCTCTCTCTCTCTCTCTCTCTCTCTCTCCTCTTTCCATGCTTACTCATCATAGAAAGCAGAGACAATTCTATGCTACTAGAACAGGTATTTTTTTTAATAAATAAATCTATTGTATATTCAGAGGGGTCCCTTCAATTTCTTGTTATCCTAATGCCTTTGAACTCATACACCTTCTATAACTTCACACAAGATTAAATTATTTTCCCAATGGGGACATGTCCCTTACATACGTAGATCCTTGTTTCTATAGCCCTTCACAGAAATTCAACAGACACATGTTGAAGACCCATTTTATATTGAGTATGAGGTTAATTCGAAGAGATAGAATGATAAATAAGAATGCGTTCAGCTCTCAAGAAACTTACAATCTATAAGCAAAATTGAAAAGTCAGTAGAAAATCATGAGCTAATTCCAATATATTACAAGAACCTGAAAAGAATGGCAAGATAAAAAAAAAAAACTATTATTATTTCTCAGAGAAGGCATTCAAATTCAAAGTGAAAAGCATGTCTAATCTCAAATCCAAACCATTAAAGGAATTACACCACGAAATAAATGGGAGAGGAGCAGGAGAGACAAAGGGAGCATTATTTTCAAACACTTAGACTGCAAAGAAAATGTGATCATTTTGGAGAACTGAGGCAAGATAACATGATGGCTCCAGAAAGAGCATAGATGTTATGAGTGCAGGACAGTGTCACTGTATGTCCCCATGTAGGGAAGAATGAATCATATCAAGTTGTGAGGGCCTCAGAAGTTCATAAGATAGATGGCTGGAAATTTTAATGGGAACAAGATCATGGGGGCCACTGTGAGGCACTTTAAGTATTTTTGGGTCCAAGAGTAACTGATAACCATTGAAGAGTTTACTAAAAAAAATAGAAGGACATAATCATATTTGCATTCCACTAAAGTGTTAGAATGATTGGAATTGATGACGGAGAGTAAAAAAGGAGTTCTACTTAGGAGACCATTGCAGTCATCAGGTCATATTGGCAATAACTAATCATTATTTTATATTTAATATCATTCTGACATTATTCTTTTTTTCTCCTTACCTTTTTTATTTACTGAACTAGTTAATTAATTTTGTGGTACTGGGGATTGAACCCAGAGGCATTCTATCTCTGAGCTATATCCCCAGCCTTTTTTTAAATTCTGAATATCAGGTTTTAATTTTTTTATTTTTATGTGCTTTTATTGGTGCATTATTGTCTCACATAATAATGTAATCCTGTTGACATTGACATATACGCACACAGCACTTACTTGGTGCCCCCTCTTGTGCGCCCCCCCTGTTTTCCCCCCTTGCCATACAGAGCATATAGAGGACTGAGATTCTGACACTATTGTAACTGTTTTACTTGACCTTTAAAAAATTTCAATGAGGTAGGTTACATTATTTTACACTTTTTATAAGGGAGGAACTCAAATCAGTTTTATAGATTTACAGATAAGTATTGTTTGTTTATTTTCTTTCTTTCTTTCTTTTTTGTGGTACTCAGGGCTGTTTTACTTCCAATTTACACCCCTAACCCTTTTTATTTTTTATTTTGAAAGAAAGTCTTGCTATACTACTGAATGTCTCACTAAATTTCTGAGGCTGGTCTCAAACCTACAATCTTCCTATCTCAGCCTTTCAAGTACTAGGATTACAGGCATGCTATATCATGCCCAATTTTCAAGGGGCTATTCTTAAGAAACTATATCTGAGAATCTTCATCTGCATCTGAACCTGATTTCTATAAAAATCTTCTGAGCTTTGAGCTGATGTTATAATAATGAGACTTTCACGGACTTTAAGAGAGGCTGACTATCTTTTGAATATGGTAGGAACATAAATCATTGGTGGCTTAAGAGCAGACTATAGCCACTACAATAGCAGATAATGATCTTCCTCCCCTCCTGGTATTTCTGTACTTAGGTAACCCCCTCTTCATTATTATGAACTGGTCTTAGTAATTCTTTTCTAGGAATAAAATATAGCAAAACTGATGGGTATGAATTCCAAGATTCACATTACAAAAACACTGACTTTTGCCTTGTTTACTCTCTCTTGGTCTTCTTTTTTTCTCTCTCTAAGCCATAAATGTGGGGAAAACAGCTCTGGAGAAAGCAAGGCATCCTGTAGAGAGGTCCACATGGCAAGCAAATGATACAACAGCCTGAGACCTTAGGCCTGACCACAACCTTGTGAATAACTCTAGAAGCAGATCTTCTGTCAGTCAAACTTGAATATGAGTACAACTGTAGTGAATCCCGTCACTATGGCACTATAAGACTTCTAAGTCTTCTACTTAGATCTATAAAGGCTATAGAATATTAAAGATATTTGTTTATTAAGTCACCATGTTTTAGAGTATTTTTTTTTGCTGTAGATTACTAATACAAAAAATAAATAAGACCAGGAAGCATAACTTTGAACATCTTTCCCATCTCTATTTTCCACTTCTCTCTCTCTCTCTCTCTCTCTCTCTCTCTCTCTCTCTCTCTCTCTCTCTCTCTCTCTCTCTCTCTCTCTCCCTGAGGGACCAAATTCCTGGAGAACTAACTTTCCACACTTCAGTCAGTTCTCTATTTTAGTAATATCCATATTTAATCAAAGAGATAGGACCACATTCTATATCCACCTCATCTGCTCTTGCTCGTAAATGAGAGAAGGTCCAGTTAAGTGAGGTCCTAAAATGCCACACACACATAACATGAGCAGACACCAAAGAAGCTTCCATTTGGAGTTTCTTAAAAGTCTATTTTTATAAGGTATATGAAAAACATCTTGAAGTTTCTATATTTTCCTAACATAATGACTTCTATTATGAAATTTAAACCATGTTAGATCATTCAACTATGTGGTTTTCTAATTGCTTTTTGCATGCCTAGGGAAACTCTTTCTTGCAGTCAAAAGTTATTGTGACTTTCTAAAATATTTAATAGAAAGGAATATTAATCACTTCTAATCTGGATCTCAGAACCAAACACTCCCTTGGTAGTTTATGTGGAAATAATAGTAAACTTAAGAGGCAAAACGGCCTTCTTCATCCCCAGAAAAGAGATACTAAACTAGGTATTTTAAGTATTTTAGTAACATAAAAGAACAATTAAAAATTGTTAGAGGATAAAACCTACATACACATGGGTTTAAAAGGATAAAAAAACCCAATAGGCTATTTTTTTTCAGTTCCAATAGGCTAACTTTAAACTTAGTCCTGCTAAGGTATTAAAGAATACAAGGACCTGAATTATAACCATAATAATTGACAACATAAAAATATGGGTGAAGGCATACAAAGGCAATATTAGCTGAGGAGTAACCTTTCTTCTTCTCAAAACATTTGAATTGGAGAACAATAAAACATTAAATGTAATAAAATTTAAAACATGTGGTTAAATGAAAGTGGAAAAAAGAAGGGAGGTTAAAAAAGCAAAGAGAATAAATTACCCAAGTGCTAAAAATAATTGTTTTTAACTTGAAACTGAATTTTTAACATTCTTTCAGATGGTGTGCATTTACTCATTTCTTTATCAGATATATGTTGAAGCTTTTATGCCAGGATGTCTGATAAGTTATGAACAAGCAACATGTTACACCTGCCCTCTTGGTATATTCTAGGAGCTTTAAAAGAGTCTAGATTCTGAAAATTCTCCAGCCATGAGCAAAAGAAGTAAAATGGAATTGTAGGCAATACATTTTATAAATGTTGAAACATGTCTGGGAGTTAAAAGTACTTTTTTTCTTGCTATATCATTGACGGCATGATTTGCAGCACACAGATTAGAGTGTGAACACCGTGACTATGATTGAATTATTCTTAGGAATTAAGTATTCAGAAAATGCTGCAGCTTATATTTAGCTACCTTGGGGATGCTCCAGTATTTGATAACCTAATTGAGCTGACTGAGTCCTGTTTAAAGAGAGCAGACAAAGCATAATATACAACCTCACATTCGAAAACAGATCTTAATCCAATTTTTACTTAGAAGATTTCCTGTTTGTTTTTTACCATAGTAGCATGCTTATTTTTTGCCTAGAAACACACACATACACACACACACACACACACACACACACACACACAAAATAAAAAATAATCTGTAGAGTTAGCTTTCTTTGTGGTAAGTTATGCTTTGCTGTTTCCTTTCTACGTGGGGGTCCATATTTTAAGACTTTCAAAATCCAATGTAATCAAAGAAAGCATATATTTTCCCTGTATATGTTAAGTGAGCAATTGAAAACAAAATAAAAGGCATGAGTAAGACACCCCAGTCACCAATACTAAATTCAGATAGAGGTTATTAGTCTTAAATACAGATGCCATTCTTATTAATTCATTGAACAAATAGTCGTTGGTATCTGTCAAGCACTCAAGGTATAAGGATTTAGTGATTCTGAGGCAAAGACCTTGTCCTCACAGAGATTATAATCTAGAGGAAGAGACAGACATGCATGCCTGCTTGAGCACACACATGCGCCCACTAATATATATCCAGTTAGTGTAAATGCTTTGAAGATAAACACAGAGGGTAAGAGGCTAAATGTTATTGGTGGAGTGTTAGAGAGAGGGTCATAATGAAAGACCTCTCTGAGGAGGTGGACTTTGAGGGAAATCTACAAGAAATAATATTGGGAAAAATAACATTCTAGAGCAAAAGAGAATTCTAGCATTTATTGTGTAGCCTATGTGCTGAGTGACATGTAGCATGTTACATAGTTTCTCTGAGTGTCTCTTTTCTCAGCTTTAAGTAAAACTAATGGATGGCTGTTGTCAGAATTATTATCGGGCCCTTGGAGAGCCCTTACACCAAGAATCCAACTATCTAGCATCTTCACAATAAATTAATTTACATACAAGGAAACCAATGGATAGGAAGGCAATTTGTCCCAAATTAGGCATCAGTAGAGGTGGATGGGGGATTTGAAGGAAAAGTTCTTACCAAGGCAGTTAGTAAGTATGCCATCATTCCTTTAAAAATGAAGCTGTATATAAGAGAGTGCTTGAAATAAAATTCAAAGCTATTTTTCACTCACTATTTGACTTATTTTATTTTTTGCAGTACTGGGGATTCAACTCAGGAGCATTCTACCTCCAAGCTATACCCCCAGCCCTATTTCTTATTCTTTATTTTGAAACCGGGTTTCACTAGGTAGCTGAGGCTGGCCTCGAACCCGGATCCTCCGGTCTCAGCCTCCCGAATGCTTGTATTACAAGCGTGTGCCACCACGCCCGGCTTTATTTTAAATATTTTAATATACTTTTATTAGTGCATGGCAGTGTCACATCTTAATGCAGTTCAGAGTGATTGGGACATACATGTACACAGCACTTGATGAGCTTTCTCCCAACTCCTACACTATTCCCTCCCCTTTCCAGTATACAATATTAAGATTAGCACTAATAATTTCATGTATGTACATATTGTGAATGGAAGTGTTTCTTTCATCAATTCCCACCTTAGCAATTGTCTTAACACTCTGATTAATAAGGATAAAGCTATGAAAATCTCCGTGTAGCCCTCAAGTAGTCTCAAGTTTTTAGAAAAATCTTTTCAATGACTTGCAAGAGTCTTATTTTAGCGAGGGATGGAACAGAACAAGAAGGTTTTATGTATAAATTGGCACATGGGTGAAGTTAAAGGTACCATTTTACACAAAAGTTCACACTTGATCTTAACCCATTTCCCCAACCATCATGCTGGTTCACACCTCATCTCTTTAAAAAGTATTAGTGCTGGAAGAAACCTTAGTGGAACAGACTAAATGTGTTCTCCAACACAATTCACCTGTTGAAATTTAATCCTCGATGTAATGATGTTTGAAGGAGGGACTTTGGGGGATATTGAGGTGATAATCAGATCCTGAAGTTGAAACTCTCATGGATGGAATTAGTACCTTCATAAAAAGAGGCAGGAACAGATTACTCCAACTCTGTCTTCACTCCAGCTCTGTCTCTGCATGTACACACCAAAGATAGCTTTTGTGAGGTCAGAACCAGGAAGAGGGCCCTGATCAGGAGCCCAATCTATCTGCTACCCAGGCCTCACTCAGCACTAAAAGTCTCTAGAACTATGAGAAATAAAAGTTTGTGGGGTTTTTGTGCTGTTTTTGTTTTGTGGCATTGAATATTGAAACCAGAGTCAATCTACCTCTGGGCTACATCCCTGGCCCTTTTTATTTTTTTTTTATTTTGAAACAGGGTCTCACTAGAGACTGGCCTTGAACCTTCAATTGTTTTGTCTCAGCCTCACAAGTACTGTGGTTATAGGCATGCACCATCATGCTCAGGGTGAAGATTGTAGCTTAAGCCACTCAACTCATTCTCGTATATTAGCCTAAACTAAGACACTTAGGAATCAGCAAATTTCAGGTCCATTGGTGCCTGCTTGTTGGACCCATACTGCACAGTGCTCAATATTTGTGCTCTTTTTGATTTTCAGCACTATCATTTCCATTCCCATTATAGTTTAGTTTTGAAACTTCCTTCTTATTCTACTCACTCAGTTGTTTGTAAAACTGATTTAGCAGTTCCCTACCCCTAGTTGTATTTTTAATTATTTAATGCCATTTTTTGTTGCCCTGTTAGCCTTTTCCCTTAATACTCATTTTTTTACATTTCATTTTTACTTCCATTTCTTGTTTCCCATAAGAGTGAGCCACTTGCTATCTTAAGTGCCCCATTTAGCCCGGCATGGTGGTGCATGCTTGTAATCCCAGCATTTGGGAGGCTGAGACTGGAGGATCCGAGTTTGCGGCCAGCCTCGGCTACCTAGTGAGGCATTCTGCAACTTAGTGAGACCCTGTTTCAAAATAAAGAATAAAAATAGGGTTGGGGGTGTAGCTCAGAAGTATAATGCCCCCGAGTTCAATCCCCAGTACCAAAATAAAATAAAATAAAATAAACTTAAGTTCCCCATTTAAAACAGGGATTCCATCTTACCCTTCACCCTTATTCTGCTTTATTTTTCTTATTAGCACTAATATTTAACAAATCTAATCTATTCTTATTTATTTCCTAACTTTCCTATTCAAATTTAGCAGTGTTCCTAGTTCATTGCTGCCATCCCAGTCACTGGTACATGCATCTCACAAATGGGGTGAGATGCATATTGAATGAAAGTGACTTCTATAATCATTTCCAGAGATAGATGTTCTTCTACTGTGAGCTCTGTTTTTCCTTTGCAGGCTATATTGCTTTTCATTGTATTGCAATGTATTTTAGTAGATTAACGTTGGAGTGAATTTGTCTTTATCAATTCTTAAACACAGGCACATTATAAGTACCGACTACTGACTAAAACTAGAGTAGGTATATTCCACTTGCACCCGTGACCTGTTTTACCACTCACTTCTTCCTCTTCAACCTGCAGTTGGAGGGCTGGCTCTTATCAGTTTACTTATTTGAAAACCTCAATGAGATAGGAAGGAAGCTAAGATCAGTTGTTTGTAAAACTGAGTTAGCAGTTCCCTACCCCTAGTTGTATTTTTAATGATTTAATGCCATATTTTGTTGCCCAGTTAGCTTTTTCCCTTAATACTCTTTTTTTCACATTTCATTTTTACTTCCATTTCTTGTTTCCACCATAAGCCAGTTATAGAATTTTATGTCTACAATTTTTCTGTTTGTTATAATTCTGCCTCAGCGTGATGTTTTGTCCATTGAGTTGGGAACATATGCTATCTAATTAAGGTACCTTTGCCTTGGGACAAAACTGGTCACCTCAATAAATAGTTTTTGACAAAAAGTAGATTATTTAAAATAATGTAGAATGAGTCTTGTCTTGACAATTTCCTGTTGTTGCTCCTTAGTTGTAAAAATGGTTTTGACAGGTTCTTAATCTTCTGCCTTGTTCCTTTATAGTGGGTGGAATGGTAGCTTCCCAAAAATATGTCCACAAACCTATAATTGTGACCTTATTGCAGATGGGAGGGAGTCTTTACAAATGTAATTAATTTAAGGATCTCAATATGAAATCATTCAAGATTATCTGGGTGGTACCTAAATCCAGAGACAAATGTATGAAGAAAAAAAATAAAATAAAATACAGGGAGAGAAGAAATGGATGGTCATGTGGAAAAGGAGGCAAAGACTGGAGATAGGCAGCTTCAATGCCAGGACTGTCTGCAGCTAGCAGAGGCTAGAAAAATCAAGAAAGAATCCTCTCTAACTATCTTTGGAGGGATGGGAATTCTGTCAATATCATGATTTCAGACTTCTGGACTCCAGAAGGTTAAAGAATGCATTCATATTGTTTTAAGCCACCAGTTTTCAGTAATTCATTATGGAAGGCCAAAGAATTAATACTGTTTTTTTTATGCCAGATATGGCCTTTCTAGGTAAGGAACAAATTCTCTCCTTTATTGTCATGATCCCTTCAATTATTATTTTAATGATCTCTTCAGTTACTAGGAAGGAAAAGAAAAAAAGAAAGAAAGAAAGCTCTGGTCATGTATATTCTCTTGAAATCTTTCCATTAAAATGTCAGTATGACACTAATATGCCCTTGGGAAAGCAGCTTCCGAGCAGAGTGCTCCCTTGTCCCTTCATCTCACACCCAATACCTAGGTCATCCTTCATTTGCTGGAACAATGCAGCACTCTTGAGGAGTGTTTTATGTGTGATCTGTGTAGGCACTGATGTTTGTGAAACTCTATGCTGTTTCTTGGATTCTATTTTCATTTTGTTACAAATTATCATATAACTAGCTGTTAGTTCAAACAATCTATATAGAAGGAAAATATCATTCTCTAATTTGTGGGTTAAGGATTTTCCCCCATATTTAAAATTTTCAGTATCGTAGAAAAAGGAAAGATATAAACTAGCACTTTACAGGCCTATAACTTTTTGAAGTACTTAATTATGCCTTTCTCATCTAAGAAGACTATTGAGAGAATGGCATATTGCCCTCCCTATTGTCAATTTTGATCCATATTTAGATGTATATTACCTAAGTGGGATACATAAAATAACCAAAAGTACTATTTTAAAAAGTACCCAAAATATTAACTCTTGATCTCATAAAATATATGAGCAGCCAACATAGGAAATCAATAATAGCATAAACTTTAATGATTCACTGCTTACCAGCCATTCATATGATAAAAATTTCCTCATGCTTCCCACACGTCCATGGTGACTATCCTGCCTTCAATGTAGCTGGTATAATTTTTTTTATCTTATTGGTTCATTGTAATCATTCATTTTGATAAAGTTCAGGGTGGTAGAGGCATACATGCACCCAGCACTCATTTAGCCCTCCATAGAATTGTTGGATGTGAAAGCGTTGACTGTTTGCTCTACTCACCTCACATGCCAACTCATGTTTTCCACTGAACCACAGACTGCAATCTCTACCACAGGAAAGGCATATAAAAATATGACATGACTAAAAACATATGATCTCCTTAGTAAAATTGAAATATTTCTTTAACATCTCATATGCTATACTTCCAAAATACATTCATTACCATACAGCATGAATTCTTAGAAGAAATGCAAATACAAAGAAATGCTATGGGGAAGGTTTTTCCAAAAGGCCCTCCTGGGACTCGAGATAAAACCTGGTCTGTTCTGGTTTATCCTTCTCACTAATGAACTAAAAGGGTGGGAGTCCACAGCACATTAATGCAATTCACAGCTGTTTCTTAATTGGAAGGTGTAGAACATACCAGCAAAGGACAGAGACTCTAAGGTTAAGTACATATGTATATACTCTTCTTTATATAGAAAGTAAAACATATATGCAGGAGAATAAACTAAAACTCAAATTCCATGGGTTGAAGTTACTTGAGATGGCCAGATCAAGCTTAGTAGAGAAGAGCATTTGAAAGATATATCTGCAAGCTGGACTCAGTGGAACATCAGCGTAATCCCAACACTTGAGAGGCTGTGACAGGAAGATCACAGGTTCTAGACCAGCCTCAGCAGTGTAGCAAGACTCTCACCAACTTGGCAAAATCCTATTTCAAAATAAAAAATAAAAAGGGCTGGGGATGTGACCCAAAGGTAGAAAGTTGCTGGGTTCAGTTCCCAATACCAAAAAAAAGATAAAAGATGGCATATTTTCAGAGATGCAAATAACTCCTTAAAATATGTTAAGCTCAAATTAGTCTAAATATAATAGACAGTTTTAGAGAGTAGCAAGAAGAGATAACTGAAAAAAATAATGACTTGTAAAACTAAGATTCTATGTGTGGTTCCATAATTTGCACTTTCAAGAAGACCTGTTTAGGCCATAAGAATGCTCTAAATCAATAGATTAGGAATAAGACACAAAGAAATCTTCAAGCACTAGCCCAGGGTCTAGGGCAAACATTTGATAAAACCTGAGCTGGAATGGTCTCCTGACTTCTAAATTGCATGCAGTATTCCTGCAACATTGCCTGGTTCAACTTACCTTGAAATTCAGCATCAGAATGTGAAAATATCTTGACTATAGATAATTTTTGGTAGAGGGGCTTTAGTAGATATTTAGCATTTCATACCCATTTCTTAGAGAAATAAAGGAAGCAGATAGAAGTTCTTTCTACCAGGGCAAAAGTAAGAACCATCATTTGTGGTAGTTCCTTCTCTCCAGATCATTTAGTGATATATGCTAAGCTCACTTATGAAAAACTACAGCCACAGGGTAACAGCAGTCAGATGAATTTGGTTTGATATCTCCAATATTTATTTAAATAGTACAATTCTCAGTTTCTAAATTCACAAATGACGTTTAATATCTGTATTAACCTCTAGACAAGGCTGTAGTGAGTATCAAATTTTTTAAAAATTGCATAGAAGTAGTCTTTGAAAGACAAAGCCCATATAAATCAAGATATAACTTTGCCTGCATCCTGACTTAATGCTGTGCTCTAATTTCCAGAGCAGTGTCCTTTCGATGGAGGCCACGTAAGTGCAGTTGCTTGTGCAGAAAGTTCATGCAGGAAGGGAGCAAAGATGCACAGGAAATCAACTAACTCTTTAAAGAGATGCCTTCTGAAGTTCAAGGTTCCTGCCTTTAAGATAATGCAGAAAATAGAAGGTTAATGCTCCCTATGTGTGTTATCAGTAAGAAAAGGAAAACCTTTTAAATTCATTGATTAATAAGAACGTCCAGTAGTTATCAATGGAGACTAAGTGTTTAGAATCCGGCAGAATGTAGGGAAATGGGACAAATTTTAGAATCAGAACAATCTGCTTTAGTACCCTAACATTAGTCACCTTTTCCAGCAAGTGTGACTTAGGAAAGTCATTAAGCTTGAGTGGCTTAACTTGTAAAAGGAATAATAATATTATTTAAGATGAAAATGTAAGAATTGGGGGCTCACATGTAAATTCTCGAAAATAATGCAGAACCACTTTCACGAAACCTTCCAAAGCAACTATGAAAAATTTCCTCCAGATGTGAACTGAGCTGTCAATGGTCAGGAAAATGAAGGTAAGGGCCACCGAATGTGCCTAGTTTTACTCTTATCAATAATACATAATCATATGTATTATCATAATCACCCTCCTAAGATGATAAAATTTTAGATAATTTCATGAGGCCTTTTCATTTCTAATTTCTTTGGTTGTGGTTTTCTGTTAGTTAAATAACAATTCAAACCTATATTGAAATAGTTAGAAAAAATATTCTTCTACTAACCTTTTGCTGTGCTATTAGTTCCATTAAAACCAATTTATTAAATATAGGCAGGTCAGGTCCAGGGGACAATGAAAGCTGGAGACAATGTGTCAAATCTTTTAGGTAATCTGAACCACAAAATAATCACAACCATGATTTTTCCCAGAGCTAACCATTCATTTGCACCCTCGCACTTATGAATCATTATGTTATTGTTTTCCTCTTAATGTCTGCTATGCATCGATGGTCATAATGGATGGAGATTGATGGGGAATTGAGACTGAGCAGCAACTTAGCAATTAAAATGCTCAACTGGTCTTTGTTGTAGTGTTCCCCGGTGGATATGGCCCTGTTCATTAATCTGCATGTTGATTACAGCCACTGTGTGCAATTGATCTGTATTTCCCAGCCCTGTGATTGTGAGAGTATTAAGCTGCCATAGGCATCTATAACAACTCATACCTCTGAATTTGATGTTGCTGACAATTAGGCAATGAAAAAATTACAATCACCTTTTGTTCTGGCTTAAAGATAGCTAAGGAAATTTCCCAAACCTGCCTACTGTAAATTATTTTATTAAATTGATAAGTTGAGGGCTTATTTCACTTTATACCATAGGTATGTCTCTAAAGTTGTCCAGGTAATAAGAAAACATCTTTCTTCATTCACTTGCTTTATAAATTTCAGATAAATGTTGTTCTTATATTCAATTATTAGTGACTCCATTACATTAGTTCTAAATTTCTCTCCTCTGTTCCCAATCTTTTCCTCTCTGTCAAGTAGTTAATGATGTGGAAACCAGCAGTTAGGTGTGCTGGGAGCATGTTATTTCAAAGAATGTGACCATGAATCTTTTTAGGAAACAGCTTTTTAAAATGTGAACAATTATCCTGCAATGTATATGTTTATATTAATTTACTTAAAGCAGAATATACTTCAAAATAATTGTGATATAATCAATGAGGTTATTTTGATTGACATTTGATTGAAAAGAAAATCTTGTTTTAGATCACAATGATTAAGAATGATTTTATAAGACTTATATTTAGTAACCCTTAGTTAATATCACAGATGTTGAACATGAATATTTGAAACATTGTTAAACTCATCAGATGAACCTATAAATACTTCCACTTAGGTGTTTGTTTTAATCACTGTTGAATTTTAACAATGTAGTTAAAATTGGGTCCTGTCTGATCACCAAGAGTAGCACCTATTCATTCTTTTTTTTTTTTTTTTTTTTTTTGCGGTACTGGGGATTGAACTCAGGGGCACTCTACCTCCGAGCTATACCCCCAGCCCTATTTTTTATTCATTATTTTGAAACCAGGTCTCACTAAGTTGCGGAGTGCCTCACTAGATAGCTGAGGCTGGTCTCGAACCCAGATCCTCTGGTCTCAGCCTCCCGAATGCTGGGATTACAAGCGTGCGCCACCACGCCTGGCCTATTCATTCTTATGCATACAGCTTTCCTGGGGCTAAAACTTGGCTTTTATATATGCATTTCAGTTAGAAAGATGAGGAGGTATGTAATTTGCTTTTAAAAGTAACAAAACTTTTTGTTTAAGTTAAAATTATGAAGCCATATAAACATGAATTCTATGCATACATACACAACTATATGGTAAACTTTGTTCTTCACCAGAATTTAGACATTACTATCAAGTTTTACTACCATGTCTACTCCCACAAAAGTGAAGATAAATGATAAATTAACACATTTTTAACACATTGAAAATATACACACCTAGCCGGGCGTGGTGGCGCACACCGGGTTCGCGGCCAGCCTCAGCTACCTAGTGAGGCACTCCGCAACTTAGTGAGACTCGGTTTCAAAACAAAGAATAAAAAAAATAGGGCTGGGGGTGTAGCTCGGAGGTAGAATGCCCCTGAGTTCAATCCCCTGTACCGCAAAAAAAAAAAAAAAAAAAAAAAAGAAAATATACACACCAGTAAAAGAGAATCAGTAACCATCCAGGAAGCAGCAAAGTCTTCTGAATATTGCTTATGAACTGTTATTAATGCAACAGCTTATCACAGTGCTTTAAAAAGTCATTCTGCCAAAACCCAGCCCCTGAATCAATCTGCTCTGTTAGAGCTGAGGTCACTTTATAAAGTGAAGGCAGCACACCTCATATTTCACATTGTCTGATATTATTTTAGGTTTGGAAAAGTCCACTTTAGTAATCTAAATCACCCCATTGCATTGCTTCATATATTTCTAAAATATCCTATGGAGCCCTTGCCTGGTTTTCCATATATCATTTTATTATGTTTTATTTTTTTTATTATTATTTGTGCATTGTAAGCATACATCTTTGTTAGGTACAAATTAATAACGACATATGTGCCCACATTTCTCATTTGACCCCTTCCATAGATTCCCACCCCGCTCCCTCGCCCTCCCTCCATCTCAGTTCGGTTTAGTGAGTAATCTTGATGTACATTCGGGTCCCCCCCCCCCATCTCCCGTCTATCCCCTTTGGTTAAGTCAACTTCTTTGTTTATGGAGAGTCTCTCCTTTTCCATTTGGAGACCCTCTTATGCCCCATCTTCTCCCTAGCATCCACATATTAGGGAGAACATCTGCTTCTTTACTCTTTGTGACTGGCTGATCTCACTTAACATAATGTTTTCCAGTTGCATCCATTTCCCTGCAAAGAACATGATTTTATTCTTCTTTATGGCTGAGTAAAATTCCATTGTGTACATGTCCCATAGTTTTGTAATCCATTCATCTGTCGATGGACATCTTGGCTGCTTCCATAGTTTGGCAATTGTGAATTGTGCAGCTATAAACATAGATACACATGCATTGGTCTGATAGTTTGGTTTCCATTCTTTTGGGTAGATACCCAGAAGTGGTATTGCTGGATCATATGGTAGGTTCATTCCCATTTGTCTGAGGATCCTCCATACTGTTTTCTAAAGTGATTGCACTAGTTTGCCGTCCCACCAACAATGTATTAATGTTCCCACTTCTCCACATCCTCGCCAGCAGTTGTTGTTGTTCGTGTTTTTTATGATTGTCATTCTGATTGGAGTTAGGTGAAATCTCAAGGTAGTTTTGATTTGCATCTCTCTGATTGTTAATGATGTGGAACATTTCCTCATACATTTATTGGCCATTTGTATTTCTTCTTTTGTGAAGTGTCTATTTAGATCCTTTGCCCATTTTTTGATTGGGTTGTTTGTTTTCTTGCCTGTGATTTTCATGAGTTCTTTGTATATCCTGGATATTAGACCCCTATCTGTAGAGTAACTGGCAAAAATCTTCTCCCACTCTGTAGGCTCTCTGTTGAGGTTCTTGATAGTTTCCTTTGCTGCACAGAAGTAGTTCTTAGCAACAAGAACCATGCAGGAGGTATCACAATACCTGACTTCTAACTATACTACGAAGCTACAGTAATAAAAACAGCATGGTATTGGCACAAAAACAGACACATAGACCAATGGAGCAGAATAGAAGACCCAGAAACAGACCCACAGGCTTACAGTCAACTGATTTTTGACAAAGGAGCCAAAAATATACACTGGAAAAAAGATAGCCTCTTTAACAAATGGTGTTGGCAAAACTGGTTAGCAATATGCAGGAAAATGGAAATAAACCCCTCTTTCTCACCCTGCACAAGAGTCAACTCAAGGTGGATCAAAGACCTGGAAGTTAGGCGGGAGACCTTGCACCTACTTGCAGAGGGCATAGGACCAACACTTCAACATATAGGCACAGGTAAAAACTTTCTCAACAAGACCTCAAAAGCACAAGCAACTCAAAGGAAGATCAATACATGGGATTGCACTAAACTTATTAGGTTTAAAATTAGTTCCTTTTATTAGGTTTTAAATTAAATTATAATACATGCTAAATTTTAGGTCATTATCAATATCTCATATTATCTGATTTACAAACACTTCTGCTGTGCATCTCTGCAACCAGTTCACCTAGAAACATTGTAGAAGCAAAGCTGATCTGATTGAAGTACAGAAATTGCATCAATGAAGTATAATTTAAGAGGTATTTCAAGATCTCACTTTTTCACAATGAAAAAAATCACTTTTTGTATCATATTTCCTGATACCCTCCTTTTCTATCAGCAAACTTGTCATTTATTTGGGTTAATATTTTTTTTTCATAGCTGGGCATTGTGGCACACACCTGTACTTGGGAGGCTGAGACAGAAGGATCAAAGGTTTGAGGCTAGCCTCTGCAATTTATTAAGACCATGTTTCAAAATACAAAATTCAATCTCTGTGGTATTAGTTCAATCCCCAGTATCCTCCCCACAAGACCCTTGCTAACATTAAAATATGTCCTGTGGTCAGAAAAAGAAGATTACCCCCCACACACACTCATTTGTGTAGAAAAAGAAAGGGGAATATGCACAGGTTAAGAATAATCTGAAGGTAAGAAGGACATTGAGAAAGTGATCAATCAATGAGAATCAAAAACCCAGTGAATCAAGGTGTGAATTGGTGTGATTATTAGGAAGACATGGAGATCAAGAGAAGTAAAAATTAAATACTGCAAGTCAGACCAGAGACCTTGCAGCTACTTGAAGAGGGCATAGGACCAACACTTGAACACATAGGCACAGGTAAAAACTTTCTCAACAGGACCCCAAAAGCACAAGCAACCCTTAGGAAGATCAATCCATGGGATTGCACTAAACTGAAGAGCTTCTGCAAAGCAAAGGAAACTATCAAGAATCTCAACAGAGAACCTACAGAGTGGGAGAAAAATTTTGCCAGTTACACTTCAGATAGAGGTTTAATATCTAGCATCTACAAAGAACTCAAGAAAATCGCAACTAAGAAAGCAAATAACCCAATCAAAAAATGGGCAAAGGATCTAAATAGACACTTCACAAAAGAAGAATTACAAATGGCCAATAAGTGTATGAGGAAATGTTCCACATCATTGGCAATCAGGGAGATGCAAATCAAAACTACCCTGAGATTTCACCTAACTCCAGTCAGAATGGCAATCATAAAAAACATGAACAACAACACCTGCTGGTGAGGGTGTGGAGAAGTGGGAACCCTAATACATTGTTGGTGGGATTGCAAACTTGTGCAACCACTGTGGAAAACAG
>PVLC010008400.1:0-58510 GCA_004027655.1 Graphiurus murinus | reverse complement strand
TACTGGGGATTGAACTCAGAGGCATTCTACCTCCGAGCTACACCCCCAGCCCTATTTTTTATTCTTTATTTTGAAACCGGGTCTCACTAAGTTGCGGAGTGCCTCACTAGGTAGCTGAGGCTGGCCGCGAACCCGGATCCTCCGGTCTCAGCCTCCCGAATGCTGGGATTACAAGCGTGCGCCACCACGCCCGGCTTGTTTTTTTTTTTTTTTTTTTTTTTTTTAATTTTTTATTGTAGTAATTCGTTCAATATAGCATACATCTTTGTTAAGTACAAATTGTTAACAACATATGTGCACACAATTCTCATTTGACCCCTTCCCCGATTCCCACCCCATTCCCTCCCCTTTTTAATTCTTATTTTAATTTTCTGAATTTGAGGGGTCTTATTGAGGAAGTTTCTATTTAGGCCTATATGTTGGAGTGTTGGACCTACTTTTTTTTCTCTAGTAATTTCAAAGCCTCTGGTCTAATTTCTAGGTCTTTGAGCAATCTCAAGTTGACTCTGATGCAGGAGGAGAGGTAAGGACTTAATTTAATTTTTGTACGAATGAATAACTAGTTTTCCCAATACCATTTGTTGAAAGGGCTGTTTGCCAACATATGTGTTTGACAACTTTGTAGAAAATCAATTTGCTATAAATGTGTGCATTTGTTTCTGTGTCCTCTATTCTGTTTCATTGGTCTATGTGTCTGCTTTTGTGACAATACCATGCTGTTTTTTATTACTATAGTTCAGTAGTATAATTTGAAGTGAAGAATTCTGATGATTCCTGCATTGTTCTTATTGCTGTGAATTGCTTTAGCTATTCAAAGTTCTGTTTTTCCATATAAAATTTAGGACTGATTTTTCTAGCTCTTTGAAGAATGGCAATGCTTTTTGATAGAGATTGCATTGACTCTGTAAATCACTTTTGGTACAATGGCCATTTTGATAATATTTACTCTGCTTATCCAAGAGCAAGGGAGATCTTCCCATCTTCTAAGATCTTCTTCAATTTCTTTAGTGTTCTATAATTCTTATTGTAGAGATCTTTTACCTCTTTGGTTATATTCATTCCTTAGTATTTTATTGTTTTTGAAATTGTTGTGAATGGAATAATTTCTGGATTTCCTTTTCAGTGAATTCTTGCTTGGCATATAAAAAAACTACTTATTTCCTTAGATTGATTTTTTAATTTCTCTATTTACCTGAATTTGTTAATCAGCTCTAGAAGTTTTTGTTCAATATTTTTGGGTCTTCTTAATATAGGATCATGTCATCTACAAGTGGAAATAATTTAAATTCTTCTTTTCCTATTTGAATTTTCAACATCCTTCTTATATCTTTAAAGATAATTCCTACAGTTTCTCCTTATTCAGTGTGATGTCACCTTTGGGTTTATTGTATATTGTCCTAATGATGTTGAGGTAATTTCCTTTATTCTGATTTTCTGCAGGTTTAACATGATTTGATGTTGGATTTTGCCAAATCTTTTTAAGCACCTATTGAGATGAACATGTGATTTTTGTACTTAGATCTATGTATCTCTGGAATGAAATCAACTTGTTCATGGTGTACAATTTTCTTGATATGCTTTTAAGCATGTATCTCTAGTATTTTGTATGGAATTCTTGCAACTAATTTCATCCTACATATCTATTGTAGATAAATGGGTTATGAAACTGTGGTATATACAATTAATGGAATTTTACTCAGCCATAAAAAAGAACAAAATGATGCCATTTTCATGAAAATGGAGGGAACCAGAGAATAATATGCTAAATGACACTAGCTAAATTCAAAAAGTGAAAGTTTACATGTTATTTCTCATATGTGGAATCTAGAAGAAAGAATTTAGAAAACACAAAGGACTTTAGAATTTCATTATACATCATAATGAGGTTTATTATGAAAGAAACTTACACAGCATTCCACTATAGTGGAAGGGGAAGGAGATTTGGTGAGGGAGAAAAAGAGATTTGATTAAGGAAATGGTTCAAATAATGCTTTATTCATATATGAAGTTATCAATACCAAATCTCAGTAGTATATCTGGGGAGAAGGAGGGAGTGGCACAAGATCTGAAAGGAAACACACCAAATGCTGTGTGCACATGTTTCTATCACTCTGAACCTTATTATAATGTATAGCTACAATACATTAGTAAAATTGTGTTTAAAAATCTTTAGCCAGGAAATTGGTCTAAGGGAAAGGGAGGGTTCATTATTGGAAATACTAACATTAACTGTGTATACATATGTAAAAATTCCAATGTCAGTCTTAGTACTCTGTATTCGAAGAGGGGAGATGCGGAGGCAGGGGGGCACCTAGTGCTGTGTGCATGTATGTCATTGTCAATATGATTTACATTTTTATCTGAGACCATAGTACACAAATAAAAGCACATAAAAATCTTTGCATTGTTCCTTTTTAATAAAAAGGAGCTAATGAATAGAGCTAATGAATTTGTGAAAGAATTTGTGCTACCTTTACTACAAATAGCATTCTGCTCTTTGGATTTGCATGCCATCACAAACATTGTATAGTATTCATAGCAATGTCTTTCCACTGATAAAAGCATTACTTATCAGTCTTATTTTTGCATTATTCAAAATTATTGATAATGCTTATTGACCATTAGGAAGTTTTTCCCTTTATTTTATTTAATAATATTGAACTGATATCATACTCTGAGTCTACTACAAGCACAGAAATTTACTACTTTTCTGGTCAGTTTCCTTGATTTATTTATATCTATCACTAAATGCAAATATTTGATTAATGTATTTTTGTTGATCATAGATAATATGTCTTGTTTCTCAAAACCTCATTTTTGTGTATGACCAGCAGCTGGCAGCCTGTTGCCTTTCTGTAGCTTTTATAATTTTAGTAGGATTTTGTGTCTGATGTCCATTTTTAAATATATATATATAATATTGAGTAAAATATTTGATGAGATGTAAAGTATTTGCCAATGCCTGGTGATTGAAAAAGTGCAAACATTGCTGTGTTAGATATTCTTTTAAAGATGTCAACTGTAGAGTTTGAGATGGAATGGAGATGTGTAATTACTGTCAGTAGTGTCAGCTTTTTTAAAATGAAAGACCAGAGTGAAGATGTTATGAGGGATCATAATTAGAAAACTTCATTCTGGCTCTATTGAAAAGCCATCTTTTATAAATGGGAACAAAATTCTCATAGAAATTGATATGTCTAAATTTTAATTATTTCAAGAAAAAGAAAGAAAGCTAGTGAAATACCAATAAGGGATTTAGAAGACAATGAAATTAGAGAAACTCTAATAAAATTATGCTAATTTATATGCTTTCAGGACAAACTTCTCAAAGTATGTTACTTGGATAAAGCACTGTTAACTTCAATATTTGGAGACATTTTTGAAACTCAGAAGGGATCTCCTATAATGTCTGAAATGGTTATCAGGAAAACTTTATGTCTGTAGAATATATCCTTGCATAGGATAATTCATCTTAAACTTTGTAATACAAATGTCTAGTCTCAAAGCTTTATTAAAATTCTAGCTTCATATCATTACCATATACAGTTCATGAAGAAGCTTAATATACTCTATTTCTAATACTATTATATAGCTTGATCATGTTAGCTAACATATCTGAACTTTTGTTGCCTCATCGATATAAAAGAAATATAATAACATTCTTTACACAAACTTCAGTGTGTGGGGGAGATTTAAAGGAAATAAAGGATACAAAATAAGTGTAAGTATCTTATAAATTATGTAACCATACAAAGAATGCTATTACACTAGTTAGGTAAGTGCAGATGTACTCAATGCTACCTTTTCTAAGCCAAAGTAAATCAACACTATTTAATTGAAATTAAATAATTTATTACCATAAAGGCCCTTAGAAACTTTCTAATCTACCTTCTTCAGTATGCAAATTCAAGTAACAATCACAATCATAGTTTCAACAGCAGTAAATGTTCAAAGAGCTGTGAATGAAGACCTTTTAAAAATTTACCTGGGAATTTTAAAGCATCAGTGTTATTTCTTACCTCTACTACCAGAAATCAATTATTTTTAACACTTGCTGTGTACCCAGTACCATGTGATGCGCTTTTGTGAAAGACTGGAGCTAAGAGAGTGAAGAAAGACACAGAAGCAAGACAATATGTAGGTATTTCAAAATCATTGTAATGTGGGACAAATGAAGGAATTCTCATTCACTCAGTTTCAGGTATATACACAAAGTTAATGATACCTGAAAGGCTCATAAAAGCCAATCAAATATTTTGGCAACTGAAAATTCTAGGCAATTACTTAGGGTTAACTCCACTCCCTTATTTTCTCTTACTTCATTTGTTAGTTTCATAATGTAGAATGAGATTACATGTGTTCTAGATACCACTTCACCAAAAAGCACCCTACCTCTCAAATCCTGGTGCAAAAATTTTGATATTGAAAGTAGAAGAAAATTAGCATGATTAAATTTGCACAAAACTCAGAAACCCCTTTGTAAATCAGGAAACAAGACTTAGAGCTCTGCAACTGTAAAAAAAATCACAGATAGTTTCAAGGCAACAAATAGGTAGAATCCTTTAACTGAATGATCTCTGATAAAGCCTATATTTTTGTCAAATATGTACTTTATATTTCTTATTATCTGTACCCTAGTAGATGAGAACATGGTATTTGAATATTTTGCCTAATGCCTCTGAGAAAACTTTATGACATATTTGGAGAGGATGCATAATGTTGCCATTAGATACTTCTTTATTAAAGGCTAAGCACAGAAAAAAAATACTTAAGTTTGGCTGAAACCACAGATACATGAACAGAAGGTGGAAGAAGTAACCAAGGACATTAAACACAATACTGCTTGCTTGCCTGTGCTTCCTCCTTGAGAAAGAGAGGAAGAGGATCTTAGTAAATTTGTGAGATTTCCCCACAACTACCTTTCTGTATAGAAACTCAAGGATTAACTATTACAGAGAATCTAAATTACTAAAATTGTTTCAGCTGAAAAACGGACTGTTATTGACAGAAAACACTGTTGCCTGATCTTAGGAACTTTCTTTTTGTATTATACTTTTGAGATTTGCTCTCAATTTGGTGTTTCATGCTTTCTTTGGTTTAGATAATCTTGATAATTGCTATAGGTCTAAATCACTGTGCAAACTACATCAATGGAGAATATTGAAGAATCAAGGAGATAAGTAAAAATTATCTCAAAAAAATTTCTACACATTTTAGCTTCTGTATTTGTACTCAGGGAAAAATAACTCTGAAAAGGGAGATTATTAAGAATGCCAAATGCTCTGTGCTTTGTCTAGAGCTAAGAACAATGCTTAGTTGCTGAGGTAGAAACAGAACAATACGGAATAGAGTAGGAAAATCAGGAAATAATAATGGTGCAATAATATAGATAGTCATTTTTTTAAGTTGGTACTAAAATATGACACTATAGACCATTTAGGAGTAAAACTCCACATTTATCTGTAGTGTGCCATTTGGTAATGAACATTTATAAGCACTATAATGCCCAATAGTCAGTAATTGCAGTTATTTCTTCTATTTGGGAAATTATGTCTTAGAAGATATATAGTGATATTGATACTGAAAGTTCAGTAGGAGTCACATGTAAGGTTCCAAAGATCATGTGTGTCAACATGAAAGGAGAAGAGCTTAGTAAACCTGTAACTTCAACACATGCTATTCAAATATGTTTAAAAACATATGCTATTAATTTAAACATTTCTTTATCTTTTGTCCAATTTATCCTCAATTTTTCTTTGAAGAAACAGACTTTATTTCTCATTCCCTAATTAACAGTGAATATAATCCAGATTGCTTTGACTGTTTGTTTGTTTGTTTGTTTGTTTTTGTTTTTTTGCAGTACTAGAAATTGAACTCAGGAGCGTTCTACCTCCGAGCTACACCCCTAGCCCTATTTTTTTTTTATCTTGTATTTTGAAACTGGGTCTCACTAAGTTGCAGAATGCCTCACTAGGTAGCTGAGGCTGGCTGTGAACCCAGATCCTCCAGTCTCAGCCTCCCGAATGCTGGCATTACAAGCGTGCGCCACCATGTCTGGCTGCTTTGACTATTGCTCTCAATTGTACACTTTTGTTTTCCATCAAGTCTTCTGAAATTGTTGGAAAAATGTTATTTGTTCTTTATGACCTCCTATGCACACTTTTGATGATTCAACAGTTTACTCTTTTGTATTAATTAGTTTATTTCCTCTGAGTGGTATCATGTCAATATTAATAATATTGCAGCTTAACTTAATTTGTTTTTTTTCCCTTTGTTATGCCATGACACTTATTGGGCAAATATATAAGAAGTAAAGGTTAAATTAAATTATAACTATCATCAAAACATTATATTAAATTATATATTTGAAAACAAGTAAATATTAATAGTAAAAGGCTTGATTTTTCAAAGCTTTGAAGTGAGAAGTGATGCTTAAATGTTGAAAGCATAATTTTAGTTGATCATATCTGTCTCTTCGTTTCTCATATTAATAACCAATGCAGTATCAAAAAAACTTAAGAACTATTTTGAATCATATTCCTTTTTTACATTTTTATTGGTACATTTTAGTCTTACATCATAATGTAATTCATAGTGATGGTGATATACATGCACACAGCATTTGGTGAACTTTCCTTTAACTCACTCCCCACTCCCCCCTCCTTTCCCATATAAGATATTGAAATTGGCATTGCTAATATATACATATTTTTTCAGTGGAAATGTTTCTTTCATTAATTCTTACTCGCCCTCCCCCCAGGATCCTTTGCTACACTATAGTTTTTCCTCATTATCCAAAGTCCCTCTTGTTTTTCAATTACTCACTTAGCTTCTCCGTGAGAGAATATATATGGCCCTTCATGTTCTGTGACTGGCTAATCTCATTTAACATAATCTTCTCCAGGTCCACCCATTTTCCTACAAATCAAATAATTTTCTTCTTTATTGTTGAGTAGAATTCCATTGTGTGTATATCCCATGATTATGAATTGTGCTGCTATAAACATGGATATGCATGTATTGCTATAATATTCTGATTTCAGTCCTTATGGAAAGATACACAGGAGGGCCATAGCTGGATCATATGATGAATCCATTTGCAGTTTTCTGAGAAGTTTCCACACTATCTCCATAGTGGCTATACTGATTTGCAATCCTACCAGCAGTGTTGAAGAGTTCCTATTTTCCCACATCCTCACCAGCATTTATTGTTGTTTGACTTTTTGTGATTGCTCTTATGAATGAGGTCATACAGTTTTAATTTTCATCTCCCTGATTGCTACTGATATTGAACATTTTTCCATGTATTCATTGGCCATTTGTGAATCATATCCTTTTAAAAACATGAGTCAACTAAAAATCACTTGCTGAACTAGTTTTTCTAAACTTGGATATTTTTTAATCTATTTGATGCTTATGTAGCGAGAGATCAGTTTGGTGATATTAAATTTTTTTGTAATTCTCTGTCCTAGAATGGTATACAATAAATGCCAGAGGCAGCCAAATCTGAACTACTGCATGCAACAGTATTAGAAGAAGTTTGGCTGCATGTGTATCCATTTTCTGAGATTCAAGTAACTTTCTTTAAAATAGTTCTGAATTCCAAAAAGATGAGTAATATTTTCTATATGCCTACAATATTTCCATTATTATGGTTTACATTGTGAAGGACAAAAAGTTTTTCAAGCGACAGTGGTAATGAGTGTGTGTGTGTGTGTGTGTGTGTGTGTGTGTGTGTGTGTGTGTTTGTGTTCTGTTCTTGAGTGTCCTAATATTTTTCTCTTTCAGGTTAGACATATAGCAAGGAAAACTATTTCTGTATAAAGTGGTGGATTTATTTCATTAAACATTCTTTTTTTTTTTTTTTTTGTAGTACTAGGGATTGAACTCAGGGGCGTTTTACCTCCGAGCTACACCCCCAGCCTTATTTTTTATTCTTTATTTTGAAACCGAGTCTCACTAAGTTGCGGAGTGCCTCACTAGGTAGCTGAGGCTGGCCGCGAACCCGGATCCTCCAGTCTCAGCCTCTCGGGTGCTGGGATTACAAGCATGCGCCACCACATCTGGCAAACATTCTTATTTTTAATATCTTCCTGAATCTACAACTTTTTTTTTTTTTTTTTTTTTTTTGGTACTGGGGTTTGAACCAAGGGACATTTTATCTCTGAGCTACATCCCCAGCCCTATTTTATTTTTATTTTTATTTTTTATTTTTTATTTTTTCAAGGCTAGCCTTGCCAACTTAGCAAGACTCTGTTTCAAAATACATTAAATTCATCAATATATTGAAAAATACTATGGAGATATTAAAATGGAGGTAAATCCATATGTACAGATATAGAAACATGTCTACATGATATTTCTAAGTGAAGAAAGCGCATTTAAAAGAATGTATGACATTTAAAAAACTATAGGTTAGTATATGAATAGGTAAATTCTATAAAAGACATAAATTATTATCTATGGGTGACATACTTTCTTTTTTTTACATTTTTATTTTTATTCATAAATTGTAAGCATACATCTTTGTTAGGTGCAAATTGATAACGATATATGTGCTCACAATTCTCATTTGACCCCTTCCCCAAATTCCCACCCCGCTCCCTCGCCCTCCCTCCCTCTCAAGTTCAGTTTAGTGAGTGACCTTGATATACATTAGTGTGCCCCCCCCGCCCGCGGCCAACCCCCTGGGCTAAATAAACTTCTTTGCTTTAGAGGGTCTTTCCTTTTTCATCTGGAGACCCTCTTATGCCCCATCTTCTCCCTAGCATCCAGATATTAGGGAGAACATATGCTTATTTACTCTTTGTGATTGGCTAATCTCACTTAACGAACCTACCATATGATCCAGCAATACCACTTCTGGGTATCTACCCAAAAGAATGGAAACCAAACTATCAGACCGACGTATGTGCATCTATGTTTATAGCTGCACAATTCACAATAGCCAAACTATGGAAGCAGCCAAGATGTCCATCAACAGATGAATGGATTACAAAACTATGGGATATGTACACAATGGAATTTTACTCAGCCATAAAGAAGAACAAAATCATGTTATTTGCAAGGAAATGGAGGCAACTGAATCTACAACTTTAATTTTGTAATTTTGCAGTGTTTTCCCATTCCTTCTCTTGTCTTCGATACATAATTTGCTGGATAAAGTATATGTCTCTTTCTTTGTCATGTGTGTGTGTGTGTGTGTGTGTGTGTGTGTGTGTATGAGTGTGTGTGAATGTGTGTGTGTGCATGTGTGTGTATGTATATGTGTGTTACTGTGGATTGAACCTGGGTCGTTGTACCTTTGAGCTACACCCCCAAATCTATTTTGTTGTTGTTGTTGTTGAAACAGGGTCTCACTAAGTTGCAGAGGGCCTCACTAAGTGCATGAGGCTGGCTGTGAACCTTAGATCCTCTTGTCTTACACCTGTCTCAGCCTCCCAAGTACTGGGATTACAAGTGCGCACCACCACTTCTGGCTATGTTTCCATATTTCTGTTTGTGCAATTTTTCTCATTTATGTTTCAAAGCCATCACCATATAAAGAATAGACATCAATTAGACTCTTAATGGATGAGGTCCACAGAGAACTATCAAATAGCTTTTATCATTCCAGTTGAGGCCATGCTAAATTATACAACAAATAGTAGCCCTATAGATGCATGAGCAAGTCCATTCAATATCAGTAGACCCACATATCCAATTACCCTAGATTTACAATCAGTAAATTTCAATGTTGTACACAATTGAGGCTTTTTTCCATATAAAATTATTTTGAAAATAATATGTAACAAAATGATACTGAATTCTGCTCTATATCTTCCAGAGAAGTATTAATATTTAGGTTCCTGTGAGAACTAACATAGAAAATGTATAGGATAATTCTACACTTAATAATCTTTCAATAAATGTCTATCATAAATTTGCTTCTCAAATATTTCCAAAGAACATTTTAAAATCAAAATATGTGTGAACACAAAGACTCTATAGATAATCCAATCATAAATAAGTGTAATTGTGTAAAACACGTTTACACAAACACATACAGACCACATAGTCATATGAGAAGATAGGCACATATATGTCACCAAACTTCCAGTATTTAAAGTCATATTTTCAGCTTGATATGGCAGTGCACATCTATAATCCCAGTACTGGGGCAGCTGAAGCAGGACAATCACAAGTTCAAGGCCAACTTCCTCAACTTAGTGAGACTCTCAGCAACTTAGTGAGACTCTGTTTCAAGAATTAAAAATAAAAAGGGAGCCGGGCATGGTGGTGCATGCTTGTCTGAGACCGGAGGGTCCGGGTTCGAGGCCAGTCTCAGCTAACTAGTGAGGCCCTCCGCAACCTAGTGAGACCCTGTTTCAAAATAAAGAATAAAAAATAGAGCTGGGGGTATAGCTCAGATGTAGAATGCCCCTGAGTTCAATCCCTAGTACCACAAAAATAAATAAATAAATAAATAAATAAATAAATAAATAAATAAATAAATAAAATAAAATAAAAAGGGTTAGGGGTATAGTTAAAAGATACAATGACCCTGGTTTCAATCTTCGGTCACACACACACACACACACACACACACACACACACACACACACATACAAACACAAACACACAGAATAATATTTTCTTTCAATTTCCAGATAGAAAACTTAAAACAATCTTATTGTATATAATCTGAGAAAATATCATAACTATATCTATGAAGAGCACTTAGGGTGAGAAAATAGGGATGAGGGACTAAAATGTGTCCTAAATTGACTTTTTCAGCCACCATCTCCTCTTATGCCGATAATCATTGATAATCTAGCTTTAGGAATATTCTCCAGTGGTCACCATATTTGGTTACATTTTAACTATTTCTTCTTGCTCAGGATTTATCTTCTTTTCCCCTGCTAATGTTGTCTGAATGAAATACATTGATTGCTTTGGATAGCAGTGTAATTACAGCGCAGGATATAACAGAACTACAATTTTTTTACATTCATCTGTACCTCTGTTATCATGTTGGGTGATTTTCCTTATTTCTCTTCATCTTGGAAAAATTCTTTGCCTGCCAGAAAACAACCTCAAAGCATAACATACCCAAGACTGAAGCTATTGCTAACATAACCCAAGTACGACTACAAGTATATTTTTATATAGAACTTATCTTTTCTTTGCTTTCTTCTTTCCATTTTGACTTTTTCGTGGAGGTGGCAGGAATAGTTTGATAAGTAATTCATTCACCTTTCACTAGTCCATGAGTTTTCTAGGTTAAAAAAATAAAACTATGTTCCTCTATTATTTCTCCCTGAAATAACACATAACAGTTTATTTATTTTCCTGATGTATATTAGTAATGTCACTGCTTTTTCTTCCCCAAGTAACTTTAGTTCTTTTCTCTTAGTATTCAACGAGCTTTGAGCACAGTGACAATATGCTCTTTGAACAATTTTTTTACCCCAAAATAAATAAAATATAGGTTGAAAATTATATGACCTATGTGTATTTGTAATATCTGGAATTTAAGATGAATTAAATTACTTCCTTTAGAACCAATTTTTACATTCTGAATTTTGAGTATTTATAAACATTTTTCCTCATAGGACTAAATTTTCTTGTTTTGCAATCCATTTAGGAACTCCTACTGTTGGTGTCAGGAATATGTTTGTGTGTGTGGGGGGGAAATTACTAATAAATAAAAATTCTTAGTTAAAAAAGCTACTCCTCTGATAGAGAACTAATAATCCAGAGTATAAAAAGAGTTTAAGAACTTGATGCTTAAAAAATGCCCTAATAAAAAACAGAAATTGAGCAGAATAAATACTTCTCAAAATAAGAAAAACAAATGGCCAATAAATATATGAAAAATTTTTTCAACAGTTTTAGCAATCAGGGAAATGAAAATAAAAACTACACTGAGATTTCTCCTAACTCTAGTTAAAAGGGCAATCATCAAGAATAAAAACAATAATAAATGCTGACAAGGATTTGGGTAAATAGAAATTATTATACACTGTTGGTGGGACTACATACAGGTACAGCCACAATGAAGATGAGTGAGGAGATTTCCCAGAAGAGTGAGAATGGAACCACCATATGAGACAGCTAATTAAGTTCTGGGCATTTTCCCACAAGAATTGAAGTCAGAATACTATAGCAATAAATGAATATCCATGTTTATACCTGCACAGTTAACAGTGGCCAAATTATAGAACCAGCTTAGGTGTCTAACAACAGATGAATGGATTGCAAAACCATGGAATATACACTCAGTGAAATTTTACTCAGTCATGAAGAACAAAATTATATAATTTTCAAGAAAATAGACAAACTTCAAGAATATTATGCTAAGCAAGATTAGCCAGTCTCAGAGAGCAAATCATTGTATACTTTTCTCATATGTAAAAAGTAGAGAGAAACTGGAAAACAGAAGATACCTCAGATAAGGAAGTAGGGATGCTAAGGACATGATTGAGGGAGTTTAGAGGAGAGGGGGAATAGAGAAGTAAAGAAAGTAGCAATTTAAATAATGCTATGTACATGTATGGAATTATTAATACCAATCTCAATGATATGTATGGGGAAGAGGAGGAAGGGAGTGGTGAGATCTCAAGGCAAACACACCACATGCTGTATATTACTATCACACAGTATCTCAGGATGATGTATAATTAAAATGTACCTACAAAATTATGAAAAAATAAATTCTGTCATGCACCATTGTACCTGTTCTCAACAATACTCTCTTCCACATATAAGATTTTGTTAAAAGAGTAGATCTTATGTTGCTTTCTTATCTCAATAAAATAAAAGTGTGAAAAGAACAGAAAAAGAAAGAAAATGCATTGTAATTCTGCCAACCAGAGACATAGTCACTAGTACATAAGCTCTACGAGGGCCAGCACTCAAGTTTTCCTTGTTTACCCACTGTACCCACGACAAAGTATAGTACCTCAGACATGGACGTAAGAATAAATGTTTGCTAAGAAAATAAATAAGTGGTAAAATTGTGCTTAAATATACTATATTTGAAGACTTTATTAAAGACAAAGTCCTTTCCAGGTTTAGTCAAATTCTTTTAATATTACCACTTCGTGTTTTTACTTTATAAAAAAGAATAAAAGAAAAAAAAAAGAAAAAATGAGCTAAATAGAAACAAGAATTTTTCTATATCATAAGGAATATGAAAGTACTTTCTTTTTAAACCTAAGAAATAATCCAGTAACATGCCCACTCATGAATAGTTTAGGTTTATTACAAAGTTTCATTAAAAATCTGTAAGGGTTATACAAGTACATAAGAAATATGTCTAAAGAGAATGGCATTCATCCACTAATGGTTGTTCCCAAGGAGAGAGCATTTCTTCACAGCCTCTGCTGGTCATGGGTGAACTCTGCTGTTAATGGTCTGTGAATGGCATCATGGATACTCTCCTGGGGACAGGCCTAGTTGCTAATAATTTCTACCATGCAAATATGCTCATTGACCTACAATAGGGATAAAAGTACAGCCTTCTGGAGCTGTTTGCAGCAATTAAACTCAGTACCCAGGGTGGATAATTTCCACTCTAAGAACAGAGAAAGTGGCTAATGCTATGCTCTGCTTTTGTCTCACTTCCTGTGATTCTTACTGCCTTTCTTCTAAACTGCCCTTGTCAAGTGGCTTCTTCTGGTTAGGTTTTCTAGCACAGTCAATGTGTCTACATTGTCACATATGAAATTAGGCAGTTCTGAACATAATAAGACTAATGGAAATACAGGGAACTTTCTGTACATTAATGCCTGTATTTTTTATGTACTTTCACTAGAATTGTGATGGTGTGTAGGTGGAAACGACAGCCTAATAGAGCTGAATATGGAATTGAAGTTGGAAGAGAGCCAGGGAGGAAGTTAGAATTTATTTCCCCCACCAAAAGCATTTACTATTATTTCTCATTGAGGTATAATAATAGGCAATGCCTTATTCAGTGTTATGTGTTTGGTTTTAAAAACATAATAAGATGATAAACACTTCTCACACACCAAACCCAAAAGGAAGAAAAAAGAAAATGTGGCCACCAGTGCCAGAAAAAAATTTAAAAAGCATAAGACAAAAAGGTGTATGTTTCCTAATTCTTGTTTTCCCTTCAGCAATAAGAAAGGACTGAAACAAAGTCTTATTTGCATGTGTTCAATCCTTTAAATGCCTGAAACTATTCCTTTTAAACACACATAAATTGGAATTTATATTTTTGTGGTTAAACATACATTTTTAAATAGAAAGCTAAAATATGCCTTCACTTAATTGTCTAAAAATTATTCTATTTGAAAACTATGAAAATTTTGTTCCATTGTATTATTGGAAGGGATCTCAACACATTTTTACTTCAGTTGTTTTTTGTTGATGTTTTTGCTTTATCATCTTTGTAAAGTGGTATACATCACAAAAGAATCTTCTTAAATGACAAAAAATTGATACCGCTATTTATGGCTAAGTTTAATTATTACCAATAAACTATTCAAAAATTTATTTTACAACAATGCTGAAGGTCATGCTGCTTATGTATTTCCATATAAAAACTATATTTTGTTCTTAATTAAGCTATTTTGTTTTCCCTATGTCACTTATCACAATCTAAAACACTTTATATACATATATATATGTAATATATATATATTACATTTGTTGAATTTTTCCTTTCTAAAAAGTAAGTCTCATGAAGACATTGTCAAATTCTTCATTTTGAAACCTGAAACAATTCTGTCACCAGTGAGTTCTCATTGTACATTTGTATAAAGCATGAATACATCAATAGAATATATTCATGGATCTCAGTTGACATTAAGTTTGCATTATAGATATTATAAATTGTATAAAATAATCTCTTTTTTTGTTTTGAACACTGGACTTAAGGTCAAATATTTGCTTCATATACAGAAAACCAGGTGAATGCATTTTGAACTTCATAATGTCAGGACCTTATTTTCTGTGTTTTAATACTCACATTTAATGTGTCTGTGTTTAATTATTATTTTAATGCTATGCAATGTTTTTATAAACTAGGAAAGTAAAAAAAAGGAATGATAGAAGGAAAATCGCACATTAAATGATAGAGAAAAGGGAAGGAATAAAAGAAGAGAGGAAAATAATGAAAGTAGAAAGGATTTTTGTTTAGCAGTTTTGCATCTAAGTTCATCAATGATATAGGCCTATAGTTTTTTTTTTTTTTTTTTTTTCTTGAGCTGTCTTTATTTGGCTTTGCTCTTAATCTGATGTTGGCTTCATAGAATGTGTTTTGGAGGGTCCTGTTTCTTTCTATTTCATATAATAGTTTTAGAGTATTAGGATTAGCCCTTCTATAAATGTTGTATAAAATTCACTTGGAAAACCATCTGGCCCTGGGCTTTTGTTTGATGGTAAACTCTTTATTGCAGTTTTTATCTCTTTGATTGTTATTGGTCGGTTTAAGTTTTCTATATCTTCTTGACTCAATTTAGGAAGGTTATATGTGTCTAGAAATTTGTCAATTTCTTCCAGATTTTCTATTTTGTTGGAATATAGTTCTTCAAAATAGTTTCTGGTGATCCTCTGTATTTCCATACTGTCAATAGTAATATAACCTTTTTCATCTCTTATTTTGGTAATTTGGGTTGATTTTCTCTTTCTTTTGGTTAGGCTGGCCAATGGTTAATCTATCTTGTTTATTTTTTTCAAAAAGCCAGCTTTTGGTTTTGTTGATTTTCTGTATTGTTTTTTTATTCTCTACTTCATTAATTTCTGCTCTGATTTTCATAGTTTTCTGTCTTCTACTAGCTTTGGGGTTAGACTCTTCTTGTTTTTTGAGTGCTTTGAGCTGTGTCATTAGGTTATTTATTTGGTGATTTTCTGTTCTTCTTATGTGGGCACTCAGTGCTATAAATTTTTCTCTTAGTATTGCCTTCAAAGTGTCCCAGAGGTTTTGATATATTGTGTCTCTGTTTTCATTGGTTTCTAGGAATTTTTTAATTTCTCTCTTTACTTCTTCTATGAACCAGTCCTGTTTCAGCAGTGTGGTATTCAGTCTCCATGTGTTTACATGGTTACTCTGGGTCTTCTTAGAGTTGATTTCTAGTTTCATTCCATTTTCATCTGAAAAGATGCAGTGAATGATGTTACATTTTTTGAATTTGCCAGTGCTTGCTTTGTGGTCCAAAATGTGGTCTGTTTTGGAGAAGGTTCCATGTGCAGCTGAGAAAAATGTGAATTCAGCTGTACTTGTGTGAAAGAGTCAATGTGTGTCTAATTGGTTCATTTGTTTTATGGTATTCTTTAGGTCTGAGGCATCTCTACTGACCTTTTGTTTTGAAGATCAGTCTAGTGATACTACCAATCCGACACACATGTATCTATGTTTATAGCTGCACAAGTCACAACTGCCAAAATATCGAAACAGCCAGGATGTCCCTCGACAGATTAATTGATTACAAAACTATAGGATATGTAAACAATGAAATTTTACTCAGTCATAAAAAAGAACAAAATCATGTTATTTGCAGGGAAATGGATGCAACTGGAAAACATTATGTTAAGTGAGATTAGTCAGTCACAAAGAGTGAAAAAGTATATGTTCTCCCTGATATGTGGATGCTAGGGAGAAGATGGGGCATAAGAGGGATTCCAGATGAAAAAGGAGAAACCCTAGATAAGCAAAGAAGTTGACTTAACTGAAGGGGATGGACGGGGGTGGGGAACCCTAATGCACATGATGTACTTTCACAAATATATCAAAGTCATTCACTAAACTGAAATTGAGAGGGAGGGAGGATGAGGGAGTGGGGTGAGAATTGGGGAAGGGGTTAAATGAGAAATGTGCCCATATATGCCTTTATCAGCTTGTATCTAACAAAGATGTATGATTACAATGCACTGATTAATATAAACATAAATAAATAAATAAATAAATAAATAAATAAATAAGTAAAGATTTTGTTGAAAATAGCAAGTATATAAGTAAAGAGATCAATAGAAAAATTAAACACATGAAAAATTTATAAGAGAGTGAAACTGAAGTGACCTTGGTAGTATGGAAGAAAGAAGTAAGTGGAAATAATTTCTTAACTGGAAATTCTGAAATATTTGTTGCTTAAACATACCCAGAGGCATTCTACCTTCAAGTTACACCCCCATCCTGATTTCATTTCTTATTTGGAAACAGGGTCTCACTAGGTTGATGAGATTCTCACTACTTGCTGAGGCTGTCCTCAAACCTGCTATCCTCCTTTCTCAACCTCCCAAGTACAGGGATTATAGATGTGCACCACCACACATAGCTCAAATCTTTCGAGGTTAACCACTTCACTTAAATTTTAGACCTGTGGAAGATTTTAGTACTCTCAGTCCATCCCCACCTTCTTCTACAAATTAATTAATTAATTTTTATTAATTAATTAATGAAAATGATGTATATTTAGGTAGTAAAGCCAAAATCTAATTTAATAATTGTCTTTAGATCTAAGTAATATTAGAAATAATTTATCAATATTAAGACAAATCTAGAGGGGTAAATGTTTAGGCATAATGCAGGCTAATTTATCTATGAAATGCTAAGAAATAATATATACTTATAGCCAAAAACTGTTGGCTTAATGGGGAGAAGTTTGTGTCCAAATACTGCCATAGGAAGGATAACTCTCAATATGTTTCAAAGCTTAAAATATAATGAAAGAGTACATTACTCCACAGTGCTTGAGTTAGTTCCCTTTGGCCATAAAGGAGGAGAGCAATACAAGCATTTGATGAAAGTGATTATGAGTTATCAGAAAGCTCATTCTTCCTTTTTTCTAAAAACTTTATTCAAAATTGCTTTGTAAGTAGTAAGAGCTATTCCTTGTCATTTGGCTCCTTTTGTCAAGTCTTCTCTTTCTAAAATCTACTAAAAATAAATGATTTACTGGGAACATATACCTTTTAACTCATAAACTCTTGTCCACATGTATGTCATCACTACATCAATTAACTCCTTTACCTATTGGCCTTCTATGGATGATTGGAGTCATAATACCTAATGATGTGTATTATGAAGAACTAGCTATCCTTCCTGACCTTCTTTGTTCTATATCTTTGGAGAATATTATTAACTGGATCAAATGAATATCCTTTCCTGGTGCCTTTCAGATATATTTGACTAAAAAACATTATTAGCAGATCAAAGGGTTGGAGGAAAAGTGAGACAGATTATTTATTTCCTCATTCACTTTTGTTTTTAGCAATATCCAAGATACTCTAGCTATGATTTCTATCAATCTTCTTTTCAATGCACTGATTCTTAGCAGCTTAGGTGGTAGCTCTTCTTCTTCTGTTCCTTCAGGATTAGGGAGGTAATGACTTTCTAGAATTGCTAGGGCCTATGTGCCTCAACACTCCCTTGAAGGTCATTATATTTATTCTGGATGATACTAAATAGTCCCTATTAATTTGTCTTGAACTGGTCAGTTTTCACATCTGTTCACAACACAACACCACTTTAATCATGTTAATCATGCTCAAGAGTATAAGATTTCAACAAGCATTGCTTTCCACTAATGGCCACTTTCTCTTGATTTTCTTTTTATTTGCTACTTACCATACACCTCACAATACATAAACATTTGACTGATCTCTCTTTGCTTAGCAAAACCTTTCAGGAAGTAATTAGAATCTTCGTCTCTTTCTCTTTCAAGTATTACATTACAATTCCCTAAAATGTATTGGAAAGAAGGTGTATAGGCTCATATTAACACCATTTGAAATCATCATTCCCATAACTATGTCTAACATCATTGAATGTCTTCTTTTGATTTCCCTCTATGCTTCAAAACAGTGTTGTCCAATTCTTCCCTACTCATATTCTTGTTGTTGGAGATATGAAATCTAGGCTAAATGTCTAATAACAAACATGTTCAGTTAGGTGATAATGAGATATTTGTTTTATTTTTCTGAAATTTATTTCTATTAGCTGTATGGTTATGTTACTAGTAAGTGTAATATTGATAGTATAATACAATGTTAAATCTCTCCATGAAAAATCCTACCATCTGGAAAGCACTATATAATTATCAGCTGTAACATTTTTTGTAGATATTCTTAGAAGACACATTCTTGACATGGTGGATAAAACAACTGAGTCTTTTTCCTTCATAGACCCAAATCCTCTAGCTTTAAGTTGACTAATGTCAGTATTCATTTATTTTAGCATTTTAAAAATTACTATTATCTTGTATTTATCCTGCAATTTTCCCTTTTTTTATAATGGTCTAAGTTCTTGAAAATCACATGAAGAAAATATTTTCTTTTTGCATTATAATGAAATCATGATTTAAAATGTATAGAATGCAAGACTTTTGGTCTATTCTACTTTTACCTTTTGCTTTATACTCTATTTTATTTGCTTTAATTACATACTATTTTCTTTAATTTAGAAACAATTTCATCCATAATTATAAATTCTTATATCTTCCTGAGTTAATTCACTTAAAGACTATGAAAATAAGCTTAAGCACTAACTGTAAAAACCTTTATTTCTCTGTTGATTTATCCTTTTCCCTTGAAGTAAATCTATACCTCAAGTAAATATTAAATAAATATAAAACAACCCTCAAGTGAAAGAACTAAAGAGAGGGTCAAAGAAAAAAAATATGTGCTGTCTGGATGTTTGTGTTTTATACAATCATTAAAGATTTATTAAACCCCTTAATTTTATTTTGAGAGGTAGCAGCAATTATGGGTAATAAAACCAATGGCAAGTCATTTGAAGGTGAAGTTTTGTGAGGAATAAAAGCTCTATTGGGTATTGAAAGATAACCTGACCTAGTAATGATGAAAAACTTTCAAACAAAGAAAGCAGCAAAGTGCCAATGAGAAGTCTGAAGATTTAAACATGCTTCAGAAAATTTCCAGAGCAATGAAAACTATGTTGTTGAATATTTTTTAGGTTATCTTGTTGGAAAATTAGAACAAATATTTCAGTTTAGAATAAATGATCAAATAATGAGGGCTTTAGAAAACAAAATTCAAATTATAACATATTTTTCATTTAGATTTTAAATGATTTATAATTTTAATTATATATACTATAACTATAACTTGTGAATTGCTATTTTTTAAAATGATACATAAGATTAATTTCTATTGAATTGGCTGACTACATTTTAATCTCAAAAGACAAATTTTCATGCATAGATAATATTAATCTGTTTTCTAGATTAGGTTCAGTGTGCTAGGCTTTTATAACATAGAAACCTTAAGCTATTGTGAATATTAAAGCAAGCTTGAGAGGTTAATGACAAATACAGATGTTCTTTGAAGCCTTTAGTTCACACCTATGGGCAAATCATAGCACAGGCCCTTAGGATTTTGAAGAAAAACTCTGCCATTCTGCACAGAGACTGCTACTAGACCTTAGTTAGAGACTAAATTCTTAGCTATGGGACACCTAGTAATCACTAAATCTGAGTTGCATCTTGAAATGATTGTTGTCTGACTCACTGAGCCAGAAAGTTGGGTATTCACAAGAACATTCTATCCTTAAATGTAAGTGGTATGCATTTATGATCCAGCACCAGCCATCTCTGAGGGCACAAGTAAATTACATTTAAAGGTGGCCCAAATCCATATGGTCTCCACTTCTGAATGCTGTCTTCTTTCATCACTTATGGTCACTATGGAAAAGTTCTCCATGCCGGGCGTGGTGGCGCACGCTTGTAATCCCAGCATTCGGGAGGCTGAGACCGGAGGATCCGGGTTCGCGGCCAGCCTCAGCTATCTAGTGAGGCACTCTGCAACTTAGTGAGACTCGGTTTCAACATAAAGAATAAAAAATAGGGCTGGAGGTATAGCTCGAAGGTAGAACGCCCTTGAGTTCAATCCCCAATACCACAAAAAAAAAAAAAAAAAAAAAAAAAAAGTTCTCCATAATCAGTTAATGAAGGAAAAGAGAAATCTAGCCCAGTCTATAGATGGCTCTGTATGATACTTAGCATCACTATAAAGTGAACAGCTGTAGCTACAGTCCCTTTTAGAGGCTTCCCTGAAGCATAATGGTGAATGGAAATCTTCAAGTGTGATTTTTTTTTTTTTTGGTACTGGGGATTGAACTCAGGGGCATTCTATACCCACAGCAGTTGCGGAGTAACTCACTAAGTAGCTGAAGTTGGCCGTGACCCAGGATCCTCCGGTCTCAGCCTCCCAAATGCTGGGATTACAAGTGTGTGCCACCACGAAGTGTGAATAATTTTGAGCAGTGCTCCTCGTTGTCACTGGAGGCTTGTAAGGAGAAATGGTTAGGTGTGAGACACACACCATTGCCAACTCTTTGGCTGCATGACCAGGGATTTAAAAGGTTCAAGATTGGAAAATTTGTGGCAAAGGTATTTTTGATGAGGTGTGTATATATATATGGATAAACATATGAAGATATTTGTTTCCTATATGAATGCTTAATAAAGAATAGTCATAGCAGAGGATGATTCTGAACACCAAGTGGACAGCATGCCATATTTTGTGCATACCAGTCAGTCTCCTTGTCCAGCCATCCCTTTCATCCTGCATTGAGCTCATGAACAAAGTAACCATGATGGAGGTTATACATAGGCTCAGTAATGTGGGTTGTCACTCACCAAGGTCAACCAGGCTCCTGGCACTGTTGATTGTCCAATCTGCTAGCAGCAGTGACAAACTGTGAGTCCCAGATATGACACAATTTCATGGGTGATCAGCCAGCTACCTGGTGGCAGGTTGATTACTTAGAACAGCTTCCATTATGGAAGGACCAACATTTTTTTCCTTAGTAGAATACATACTTAGCCTGGAAATGGATTTACATTCTCTGCATGCACTTATTCTGCCAGAACTACCATCTGTGAGTTTACAGAGTAACTTACCCACAATCATGATATTCCATACAACATTGCTCTGAAGAAATGCAACTGTGGGACCATGCACATGTAATTCACTGGTCTTTCCATATTACTACCATCCTGAAGCATCTGTCTTGATTCATGTTTGAGTAGCCTTTGAGATCTGTAGCATCACCATTTAGGTGTCAGTGTATTGATGGGTTGGGACAAGTTTCTCCCAGAGGCTGTGCAGCTTTGAATCAGTGTTTAATATATTGCACTGTTCTTCTGATAAAATCCACAAGTTGTGTGATTGGAATCAAAGTTGGAAACATAAGTGGGACTAGTCAGTTATCTATAGTGGCCTGAAATATCAAAATATCACTTCCTGTTTCAAAGATCTTACACTGTACTTACATAGAAGTTTTGCTTCTAAAAATAGGAATGTTTCCAACAGGAGACATAATGTTGACGCCACTGAACTGAAAGTTAAAAGTTCCACTTGGTCTCTTTGGGATCCAAAGGAATGGAGTTTTGGTCTCTACACCATGTAAAGAACCACAACCTACTGGCAAGACTGTTGAAGTCAAAGGGAATACAGAATGGGTAGTGGAAGAAGATAGTTACAGATACCTACTTTACCATTTTATCAGTTACAGAAATGAGCATGGACTTTTATATGAGTTTTCCTCCCTTTGCATGTTTAAGTATGCATGTATCTATATATAGATATATGTGTATATGTCAGATATGTTTATTTTATTCCCTCTTTTATTGTTAGCACATAACATAAGACATATTTGCTTTATATCATAATATTTAAGTATCATTAATTTTGTATTATACTATTTAAGTCATGGAATATAAAGAAGAATAAAAAACTTGAAGGATGCTATTTCTTCTTTATGGGAAGTGGTTAGTATGTTTTCAAATCTACACAGTATTATATTTTATGTTTAATATTGTGTTGCTATTATTTTTATTTGGAGATTATATATGTTTTAAGATGCCCATGAGTATCAAGTTGACAAGAAATTAACTTCTTGTAGCTAATTTTATATACCAAGTTGGCCATATCACAGGATGCCCTGGCACCTGGTTAAAAATGTCTGGGTATATCTATGAGATTATTTTCCAGAAGAAATAAAAAATTAAGTTGGTAGATGCACTAATGTTAATTTCCCTTCCTAATTTGGATGAGCATCATCCAGTTTATTGAAGGTCCAGAAGAGAAGAAAAAGGTGAACAAAGGATTCTTATATTCTCTCTTCTCTTCTCTTCTCTTCTCTTCTCTTCTCTTCTCTTCTCTTCTCTTCTCTTCTCTTCTCTTCTCTTCTCTTCTCTTCTCTTCTTTCTCTCTCTCTCTCTCTCTCTCTCTCTCTCTCTCTCTCTCTCTCTCTCTCTCCCCCTTCCTTTCTTCCTCTTTCCTTCCCTCTCTCTCTCTCTCTCGCTCTCCCTCCCTCTTGCTGCCTTTTCACTTGAACTGAAACATTGAATTTCTGTCTTCAGTGCTCCTGATTCTCAAGCCTTCAGATTTGGACTGGTATCTAAACTCTTAGCTCTTCAGCTGTCAGGTCTTTTTATTATTACATTAGTCTTCTTGTTTCCAACCAGCAGAGGGATGATTGTGGAACTCTCAGCTTCCATGATCCTGGAAGTCTATTAATACAGACTCACACACACATATCTTCTGCTGGTTCTATTTCTTGGAAGAACATTAATAAAAATATGTAATCTTTTTCATGTAGAATAATTGTCTTAAATTCTCCATACTGAGTTATGGATTAATAGTTCAACCTTTATATTTGGTGAATAGTGTTTGACGATATAGATATTATGCAATAATTTATTCATTAATCTGTTGGTGGGCATTTGGGTTCTTTAAAGATCTGAATTATAGAAGTAAAAGTGCTACAACATTCTTGTGCAATGGATATGAAGTCTGATTACTTTTGAGTAAAAAGTGAAGAATAGAATGATTGAGTTACATTTAAAAAACTGCCCAACTTACTCCATGAAGTTTTGGTACCATTTCACATTATATCCCCAGTGTTGGAAATGTTATTAATTTTAAGATGTGACAGGCATGGGAATAATATTAGAGTGGGATTCTCTTTGCTCCATTGCTGAGCTAAAATATTTCTAATCATTCTGCCTGATTTCCCATGAATTATCACCTTTTTCTAGAGGCTCTATTCTCAGTAACATGTGATCTTCTGTGATTGTTCCCTTTTATTATTCTTGGGTGATTTTTTTCTCTGGCTTTTGGTATTTACCCAACATAGCTCAGTGATTGGACCTCAAGACCTCAAGTGAAGACTTGAGGATCTATGCAGGTGTCCAGAATTAGCTCTGTGAAGCTCTTTCTTCAGTACTCTCTTCTGTGAACTATACCACATTGTTTCCTTTGTAGTAGCAATTCTATTGTCTTTATGTAGAAAGAATTTTGCATTCTGCCTTGATTTCTTCTACTTTAGCTATGACCTGCAAGATTTAGTTAATAAACTGTTGTGACTTCACATATTTTGTTTCAGGCAGGAAACTAAATAAATACCGGTTACTCCATATTGGCTAGTTTCCAAACATTTGCTTGCATTTCTTTTTTAAAAAATTACTTCTTTTTGTGTTACTTAATATTGGTGTTAATTAGTTTTGTGTTTAGCTAAGAAGCTTGAAAGTGAGGGGAATCAAATAAGAGACCATACTTAAGTACATGTGCATTAATACACATATTAAAACAAAAAAAAATAAAACTCTTTGGAAGTCTCCAGAAAGGATAACAAAGAGCTTTTTCTAACTATTCAAGTGCCTTAATTTCCACAAAAAATATGCCTACAAAATGAATTTTATCTTGATGATATGTTAGAAACACCCAAATTGATTTTTTAAAAAACTTACATCTTGGTCCAGCTCCTTATATTAAAAAAAGAATCCCTGTGATTTAGACATTAGTATTAGTATTCTTAACTCCCAACATGATTGATATTAATAAATGTGAGAACTACTGACCTGATATCCCAAGAGAGAGACTGAATAAGTGTGAGTGTGTTCAAAATTCTGAAACATTCTTAAAACTAACAAACAAAAATGATATTAGATACAAGCAACTTCTTGGATATCATAAAATCTTTAAAAATATAGAAAATAATGAAATCAATTATTATTGATTATCTCAAGACAATTTTATGTGAAGTGAATTTTATGAACCAGATAGTATTTTCTTTGAAGCAAGTAACAGGAAGGAATGATCAGGAAATGGCATGACCAAATGCAATAGTATCAAAATTCACAGATAATATTCAGCACATATTTTAAAAAATTAGCTCATATATGTATAAATGTGTTTAGTATTTTAATATTTGTGTGTGGTGTAAGTAATGAAACTTAGAGGCAATAAATTTTGTGATTTATTGCTTTGAGTTGTAGAGAATGCTGTATTTTATGTTTAGAAATTCTACTTTATTGTGTAGGCAAAAGAGAGCAATTGGTAGGTAAATTAGGTCATATGTATATATCAATATTCTGAGTATAGAATACTAGAGGATCTGGAAGGCATGAATACAGATTGAATACATTTTCCCTATATTATTCAGATTTTTATGACAGTCTTACAGATTGTCTACAGCTCACAGGAATATGCTCAGCTGAATAAGAGAGCTTCTGTGTATAAACTTCCTATAGTTCAGTCTTTCTACATCTCAATAATTAATTGATTCAAATAGAAATTATTGAGACCTTTAGCTAAGAGCTATATAAATATAATATTTTTCTTGTAATATATTAATCTAGTGAATAATGATGGAAAATAAAACACCATTGAGTTGCTGTCACTATTCCCTATTTAATCATGTTTAATCATGAAAATTATTTTAAATAAGTAAATAACATGTTAGTCTAATGTGATGGGAGACAATTTTGACATGGTCTTTGTTGAAACATGCTATCTTTACTTTGTTAATATATGAGTTATTATTCAGTGGGAAATAAACTGATATATAGGTTTTACTGGCATATATTATTCCTAATAACATGTAATTCTTCTCAAACTGGGTTGTAGAGGAATTATTCTAATACTCTAAGGTGAAATATACCCAGGAGCAAAAATATGAAAGTGAAAGAATTTGATAATTAGGCTAATACTGACAATTTAGGGTGACTAACACATTTAATCTAATTGCTTAATATTCAGGGTGGTGGCAATCTGTATACAGTCTAAAAATCTTCGAGAAGAGTGTAGCAAGGATATACACTGACATTTACTTATACAAACAAAATATAAGATAAATGCAAATTAATAACCTATGCTGTTTATTCCCATGTAAAAGGATAAAATTCTAAAGACTGAACGATACCAATTGTTAGTGATGCTATAAAAAATATTAGAATTTTCTTAACTACTAGGCAGTATAGAATGTCTTGAATACATCAGGAAATTATTTTGGCGGGCTTTCTAAAAGATAAAATGTATGTGGCCCATGAACCAGTATTTTACTTCTCAAAGTATATCAAAGAGAAAAAGGTACATATGTTTACTAAAACACAATCACACAAATTTTCAAAGTGGTATTGTTCCAAGTTATTGTTCCAAACTTCAAGCAATCTACATGTGCTTCAAAAGAACAACGAAAGTGATAGGGAGACACTGTTAACAAGTGGGAAGCTCACATATGACATGTTGCACAAAGTTCTGAAACACGAAAGTCTAAAAAAATGTTTGTATTTGCATAAAATTAAAAATTGAGGAAAAAAACTCATGGTATTACAGATTAGAATATTGTGCATTTTGGGGAAACAGATAAACAAGCTGAATTTTTTTCTAACATATTTATATATCTTTATACATCTTCACCTGTGAGATGCTTTAGTATGATATAATGTTTCTTTATTCTAAGAATCATAATATGTTGAAAGATAAACTTCTTTCAATGCCAAGTTCAACTAAGAAAGAAATTTAATTTCTTGCAACAGATGATGATGACTTCTAAAGTTGCTACATACACACAATCATCAAATACTATGATATATAGACTACAACTCCAGTACTGATGATTATTTCTCAGTGAACAATTCCGAAGAAGCTATTTAAAATGTCGATTTATGCTTGTGCTCTATGATACAGTATTTTTCCTGACTAACTAACTATGGGATCCTGGCTCTTCTGACTTCATTGATTACCTAGCATCCTTGAGCAAAGACTAATGATCAAACAAGAAAGGCAAAATGGATAAACATGAAGAAAACTAGTAAAAGGAAAAGACTTCATGTCTTATGTCAGAATTGCTCTCCCAGTCTGGTTGGAGAGAGTGCCTATGAAAACTGTGTAAGCACCGCTGTCAGCATGTGCTGATTCAGTTGTGTTCTGATTACAAGAATAAAAGCATGTGGTTAAGAAAGGTTATGCCCTAGAGATTCCTTTTAAAGATTGGCTATTCCTGCCCTAGATTTCTAGACTTGAAACTGTACTTGAAACTTCAAAAATAATATGAGTATAAAAGTGAAATTTTAGAACAGGAAAACCATATATATATGGTTTACACACCCATATATACTTTTTACATTATTAATAGTGGTAGTCATAAATATTTCCTCTGAATATTATCCATGAGAAAATAGTTTCCAAGCATCCATAAGTACAATTGAAGACATTATTTCATCTAAGATGTTATCTCAGTAGAAAAGTTCTAGAACCAAATGTGTTGTATGGTTCTGATTAAAACTTCATTTTTACCACATTTCTTTTTTCATATTTTAATGCATGATAACACTTTTAAGTTCCTGAAAATTTCACTTGTTCTTATTTTATGGTTAGCATTGGAAGTAGTGAAACTTTGGGGTTTCTTTTTTGAAACCCTTAAGTGTACATATATTAGTTTTCTATAGTTATTAATATTTAAATTTGCTTATTTCATAATTGTTTAATGGATTTCTATCATTTAGTACAAAAGCTTGTGTTTCATACCAGTGATATTTGTGTAATAATTAATGAATGTGGTTTAGAATTACTTTTAGTCATCCATATAATAAAATTCATAACTAGACATTAATTAGATAAGTCTATATAGTATGCTTTTATATCAATACTAGATATTTAATTATTTAAATGTCTAATCATAAAAATGAGGAAAATATGACATATTTTTATGTCATACATGTGCTTGCGCATTTAAGTACATAATATATATGTACATGTCAGCAGATGAATTTTAAATAAGCTTTAATGCTAGCATAATATTTTGTAGGGTCACTTGAGCAATCCAACTTTACTTGATATTAATATGGAGGATATAGTGAATCCAAATTAATTTTCACTCTTTAGAAATATTTTATTTCTATTTGGGAAATCAAATTGATTGGAATTATAGGAAAATTACTCCAACTTACCAAGTTAATGAATTTGATGAAATCAGCAATATTTTTTGGACACACAAAAGATTACAGTGTTAGTGCAAAGAAGGATGGCAGAGATTTAGAATTCTGTGTGTGTGTGTGTGTGTGTGTGTGTGTGTGTGTATTCTTAGGATTGAACCCAGGGGGTTTCTACCCCTGATTTGTACCTCCAGTCCTTTATTTTTAATTTATTATTTTGAAAGTGTCTCAATAAATCAACACATGTTGACCTTGAAACAGCGATCCCCCTGTCACAGCCTCCCAAATACTGGGAGTCACTGTGCCTGGCTTAGATTTAGAGTCTTTAAAATAAACATTGAAATTACATAAGCAGTTTGAACTTCTAAAAATGTATAATTAAGTAAAAGAGATAAAGACTGAGGACTGGTTCTACATAAAGGCATTTGGAGAAAGGGAATACTTCAGTTTATAATCTTCATTTATCAAAATAACATACTTAATTAATTTTTCTCCCTCTGCCTATTAGTAAAATATGGATTTTGTTCTGCTCAAAAGATGAAGTAAAATATATATTATCCAGGAAAAGAAAGTAAAGGGGTCATGTATATTTCCTTTTTTTGGAGGAGGGGGTACTTGAGATTGATCCCAGGAGCACTCCTCTGAGTTACACTCCCATGTCTATTTTTTTTTTTTTATTAAACAGGATCTCAGTAAGTTGCAGAAGGCCTCTTAAGTTGCTGAGGCTAGCCCCGAACCTGTGATGTTTCTGTCTCAGTTTCCCAAGTACTGGGATTAAAAGCATGCACCACCATGCACAGTTGAGTTCTCTATTTTTTACAGGCCATTTTCTTTATTTTGTAACTATAATTGATCATTGTATCAAATTGTAAATAATATATTTCCTGTTATAAATAAGCTAGCATATATTCTATTTATGTCACTCAGAAATAATACAGTTTTGTGGATAATTGTGTTTCAGTGTTTAAAGTTTTATTCCCTGGCTTATGTACTTATGGTATATGCAGGTGTGTATTTTATTCATGCTTAAAATTATACATTTAATCTAAGAAAACTAAGGCATTTACACCTGAGATTACTTAAATTAGTATCCCTCATGACTTATTTTATGCCTACGAATTTTATATCTGCTATGTATTGTTAATGTATATGTATTCTTGAGCTAAATTGCCTTGATTTAAAAGTTGGCTCTTCTACCTAATAGGTGGGCAATCTCTTGAAAAGTTCTCAAACTCTTTGCTTTGTCACTGTAACTTGGAGATAGTGTACATTTAATGTAATAAATATGATAATTAAAATATAATACACTTAAAATTAAGTAGAATAGCCTCAAATGTATATATTGTGTACACTTAAAAATGCTAACTATATTTTTAAACTTTCGTAAATGCACTCTTTGTATTTGACCTTTTAACTTAGTAAGAAGATTAAAGTTCAATAAATGCTCTCTTACTGAATAAGAAGTTTATGGGAACATTCTTTTGATGGGAAATTTCTCATAAGTAAAAGTGAAGTATTGAAGAACTCATCTTCTTTATAATGTTATCATTAATTTAAATTCAGAAAGGTCCACTACCTGAACAGAATACAAATATATTAAACTTTCACTTGAAGATATTCCTTGGGCACTCAAGGAACTGCCGCATGATTTTTTTTTTTTTTGCCTTATACTTAATTTTATTGTTTTATTTTGAATTATAGTAATTCACTTATACTAACTGTAGAAGTCAGTGGGTTTCACTGTGAAACTTCTTGTTTTCTGTCAACAGAAATAGATAAAGATATTATATACTTTGGATTATATTGAAGTTACTGTACAATCGGGGTTAAATGGGATTTTACTGCATTAAAATATAAAATACAAGAATCAGAAATAAACAATGATTATTTTTATAGGACATATTTAATAGGCAACGCTACTGAGTTAAGGTATTAAGAAAAAGAGAATAGGAAACTTTGGAAAGTGAATTAAGCCTTTTAAAGTAGCTCTTTCAATTTAAAAACTTGTTAATTTGTGTCTTCCTTATTTCCAATAAGAAATATTTACATTGTTTTGTGGTAAACTTAAATGTATTAGTGCTTCCCCTTTCTTCACATAGAAAAAATAAATAAAAAGAAGGATAAACAAAGAAGACCATGAGAGAAATTTTAAATTGCATGTTTTAGTAATTTGATGAAGTGTAAGTTATTCTACTATATACACTTTACTTTCAACTCCTCATATATTATAGGTAATATAGTAAAAAATATATAATATTCATTTAAATTTCAAATAACCATTTCAAAAATCTACGTTAAATTAAAAGAGCTAATTTTATATTATACCTGAACATATGATGTAACATCATATTTTATTATCTAATATTGTGGTATTTATAAATATTTTGTAAAATTTTCAGAACCAAAATAATATGCATTTTTATTTATTTATTTTTATTAATTGGTGCATTGTAATCATACATATTTGTTAGATACAAGCTGATAAAGGCATACATGCACACATTTCTCATTTAACCCCTTCCCCAATTCCCACCCCACTCCCTCACCCTCCCACCATCTCAAGTTCAGTTTAGTGATTGACTTTGATATATTTGTGAAAGTTACATCATGTGAATTAGGGTGTCTCCCCCTACCCCCGTCCATCACCATCAGTTAAATCAACTTCTTTGCTTATCTAAGGTTTCTCCTTTTTCATCTGGAATCCCTCTTATGCCCCATCTTCTCCCTAGCATCTGCATATTAGGGAGACAATGTGCTGTTTTACTCTTTGCTTTTTTTTTTATCTCACTTAACATAATGTTTTCCATTTACATCAATTTCCCTGCAAAGAATATGATTTTGTTCTTCTTTATGGCTAAGTAAAATTCCATTGTGTACATATCCCATAGTTTTGTAATCCAATCATCTATAGATGGACATCTTGGGTTGTTCCACAGTTTGGCAATTGTGAATTGTGCAGCTATAAACATAGATACACATGTGTCCATCTGATAGTTTGGTTTCCATTCTTTTGGGTAGATATCCAGAAGTGATATTGCTGGATCATATGGTAGGTTCGTTCCCATTCATCTGAGGATCCTCCATACTGTTTTCCAAAGTGGCTGCACTAATTTGCAATCCCACCAGCTATGTATTAGGGTTCCCAATTCTCCACACCCTTGCCAGCATTTGTTGTTGTTTGTGTTTTTTTTTTTTTTTTTTTTTGATTGCCATTCTGATTGGAGTTAGGTGAAATCTCAAGGTAGTTTTGATTTGCATCTCTATGATTGCTAATGATATAGAACATTTCTCATACATTTATTGGCCATTTGTATTTCTTCTTTTGTGAGGTGTCTATTTAGATCCTTTGCACATCTTTCTCACACTGCACAAGAGTCACTGCACAAGGTGGATCAAAGACCTGAAGTCAGGCCAGAGACCTTGCAGCTACTTGAATAATATTCATTTTTAATGAACTACTTTGATCATTTTAAACTATAAAATAGTTTAGAGGAAATAGCTACTAATTTATCAGCAAATATATTCAGTATTTTTTAAATTATCTATTAAAAGAGTGATATTGTTCAGAATATGAATTAACTATTTTCTATAAGCTATTAATTTGCATGGCATCATTCTGAATAGAAAATTCCCAGAAAAATATGTTTATCAGAGCTTTTTATTTAAAGTAAAACTCAAGTTTTCAAGCTATTCATTACATAAATATATTTTATTCCTTATGGAGAGTTTTTAAACTTCCCTTTGATTAACAGATGAAATAGATCGAATAAATCTGATTTCTCTACTAGTGTATTCATATATACCTAATTTTGTAAAACATACCTGCAGAAGTTCAATTTAAAATCTGTGAAAGACATACCAAAAAAAGAAAAAAATCTTATGCTATAACAAAGGAAGATGAAGAAAATTTATCAAATCAATTTCCTAAAAGTGAAGTATACTTCAGTTTTCTGAAGCTCTCTATTATGGCTGACTGCTGATTTTAAAATCCTGAAGTTATGACTTTGTCCTACAGTAGTTATAATCATTGCAGCTCTGCAATGGTTTGTTGTGTTCTAATTATTCTTTTCATCTAGAATTTTTTCCTACAATTTTAATTTGGCATTTCATTTTAAATTTGTTCCTGAGTTAATCCTCAAGTGCAAACAAGCTAACATGCATATATAATATTTTAAAGTAAAACATTAAAAATCGCTTTACTTTTACTGATGGAGAAGTTACTTCTTATATAGACCATAAAGACCCAGTGGAATGTTAAGTTTGTACTAATTATTTGTAGTATTATTTTAGTTAGACACACCACTTTTTTTCATTTTGTTAGGGAAGACCCTGCCCACATAACTCAAATTCTGAGTCTTAATCTATCCTGACCTCTAGCATTTGCGTTTTTGAGGCCAATGCTTCATGAGCTATCAATGTTGGCCTTAAGCCCCAGTCCATCTTCTAATCCTAGTAGATTTCTTAGCCTCAGAAGATTCTACGCTGACATCTTTAAAAGGCATTTTGCCCTTTACCAGGCAGTATAGCCACTAATGTTCTGGTGTTTGTTTATTTGGGAATTTAAAGTAAATATGAATTATAGTACTATACTTCACTGACACACAAATATGTAAGATAACCAAGAATATAATAATTTCTTAAATGTATATAATACAAAAAGTGACTCCTAGAAATATGTTTTCATAAGACAATGTTTTTATTTCTTTTTATTTTTAAAATTTAAATTGCAATACACAGTGTTTAATATTTAGGTTTTGGAAGTACAGTGTCCGAATTGAAAACCTATTTTTACTTCTCTGAATTGTAACTCTCTTTAGCTAATTATTTAACCTGTATGTGTTTTATATATGACCTGTAAAATGGTTAACTCATCCTTATCTTATACATTTAATAACTTTATCAGCTATAAATTACATGCAAAGTTACTGATAAGAGTTTTAGCCTTTTTCCTAATGGGGATAAAATGTTAAAGAATTTTTGTAATTTGGGTAATATAAAAACTTATGATGAAGAAATAGTGTTTTCTTTACCAAGACATGGATTGTCAGCCTGGTATATTTCAAAGACTCTATGTTATAAACCAAGCCATTGGGGGAGGGGAAAAGGATCCCCTTATACTTTTTATTGAGAAATGTAGAATAGTCAATTAATGGAAGCATTCAAGTAAAATAATTAGTGAATTGCAAATAAGAAATTGAGAGTTTGAGAATGCAGTAGTAGGTATTTGATTTTTTTAAAAAATTGTCACTAACAAACAGAATTAAATCTATCAAATCTATTAATTAATTAAATCTATCAAAAAAGAGGGAAGAAGCAATGCAAGGACAAGTAATTGTGATGGTGGTATAATAAAGCAAAAATGTTATAATAATGAAAGTTGAAAAAATGTATAGGAACAAAAAAATTTATCTTCTTGTCTTGTGTTATTAATTGAACAAAAAAAAATGTATGTAGCATGTCTTTACATACTTAAAAGTCCATTGCCCTCTCAGAGTTTTAAATATTTACACAGTTCTATTATATTATAGAAGATATCTTAATTACTGATGTTTTATTATCCATTATATTAATCTGCTATACATAGTACATAAATAATGAGTCCATTTTAAATAAACATTTTAGAAAGTAAAATTATTCAGTATCACTTTTATCAGGATACAGCAGTTAAATTTGACTAGAGTAAAATGTTGAGAAGTTAGTTCATAAGATGCAACTAAAATTTCTATGAATTGACCATTTACTTTAACAACACTTGTCATAAAATGACATTAATAGGTTTATTCTGAGATTGTCATTTCTAGAAGGTTGATGAACTGATTAAGTGTATACACTGATGTGCATTTTCATGTTTAGAGCCTTTGAACTTTTGTTAAAACCATCAAGGAGCTGAGAGATCTTTTACTATCTCCACAACCTCTCATCTTTCTCTCTCATTTTACCATTTTTTACCATACTGTAATAATCTTCTTTATACGGCGTAATAAACTTTTTATAACTGCAATATGATAACATAATTCAAATACTTCCTCTTCATATATGACTTACCTGACTATATTTGAAAAGATTATTGTTTTTTTGTGCACAATTCTATTTATAATATATTTACAAACATATATTATATTGTATATAATATATATTGGTATATATGTATATATGTAGGTAATATGTATTGGTATATATGGGTATTATATATATGTATATAAATATCTATTTATGTATATATGTACATATGTATTTATATGTATATATGTATTTATATGTGTATATTTATATATGTACAGTTATCTTCTCCAAAGTTTACAAATATTAATCAGAGTTAGAGAATTCTTTCCTCTTTGCATTTTCAGAGTTTTTCTCAGTAGCAAAGTAACAAAAGCACCTTGATGTATATTTTGTATGTGTGTGTGTGTGTGTGTATGAGCATGCACATGCATGCACATATGTGTGTGTATGAATGGATGAACTGTTGAATGATAAACTAAAAAATAATCCATTAATCAAATCCATGTCTGCTCTGTGTACTCAGCATTTTCACAGTACTTGTTAGACTGCTTTGTCTGTGCCCTGTTAGTATAGTGGTACACCGAACTGAGAAGGACCTAGTATAAGAAAATTATGGCATATGGCTTTCCCTCTGACTTCAAACTTTATTACTTCTGAATATCCTTGGTCGCTTAGAACTCATTTTCCAATGAGTTGTCCTGATTTAACCTTGAAAACATACACAGCACGAGCCAACACTTAACTATACCCACCCACACACACTGAGTCAAATATTCAGAGTTATACTGCCAGAAATGTGTCATTTCTCCATTTGTTTGGAGCTAATTGCTCAGATAAAATAGATCTAAAAAAATAGACAAAAGTTTTATCTTGCCCTAAAATTTAAGTGTCACTTAATATTTTTGAGTAATTCAAAAGCAGGCAACATTCAGTTAATTATATTTTCACTCTCCATCTGCTAATATCCCTACTGTCTTACACTGATATTTGTAAAAAAAAAAAAATCCTTCTAATTGTATAATCAGGTTGGATTTCAAAGAAAAGATAATATATATGAAGCATTAGAAAAATAATTTTCATTTGCTCCAATTACTTTAAATGTCAAAAGTTTTGTGTTTCAATGAGCAATACTTACCTGCCTCCTGAATCAGGACAGAATTCAACAGAAGAATAAAAGTTTTAATGTTATTCTTTTGGCAGGAGAATGGAGGTGGCACTATTTTAAAATAAAACTTCAGTTTCAGTGTTTCAAGTACTAAATTTGGAGTGAAAGATACACTAAAGCAAGATAATGGTTTTTAAATGATACATACATAGCATAATCATAATTTTAGCATCCATCCATCTCTAATAATTATTTAAAATTATAAACCAAGGATGCAAAATAGCAAGGATCCCAGGATTATTCTAATATGACAGAAAAAGAAAAATATATAACTAAAGATGAGTGGGCACTAAACTGGACTTGAAAACAATCTTACATCACATTTTTGAAGTTCCAAAATCCTGAAGTTCTTTGACATAAGACATTTTCATATGAAAAAAATGTGGACATAACTTTTATGAATATTAAATTTTGCATTAGTAGACAAGAATAACTGTATATTTAAAAGTAGACTCTTGAGGTCCATACTATTTGAGATACTGAAAATGAGTGAGAAACATTTTATTTTGGTCAGTTCTACTGAAAATGGGAGTCACTAAGGCACAATTCACCCATTACTGGTGTACTCTAATCAAACCCATGTCTGCTCTGTGTTTTTTTGGTCTTGTTTAACAAGAGCCAGAAGTAACCCACCATCAGCAGCCCTAGTTTTATAGCGGTATATCCCTGGCATTATGGGGAGATCAAATCTGTGTTTGAGAAAGCTAGAACTCAAATAGAATACATAACATAGGGGTACAGGCAGAGAGCAAACTTGTGCATTTTGAATAAATTATTTATTTATTTATTTATTTATTTATTTATTTATTTATTTATTTATTTATTTATTTATTTAGTGTGATATTGGGTATTGAACTCTGAGGCCTTCTACCTCCAAGTTATAAACCTAGCCCTATTTTATACTTTATTTTGAAACAGAGCCTCATTAAGTTGCTGAGGCTGGCTGCAAACCTGCAAGGCTCTTGTCTCAGCCTCCCAAATACTGGTATTATAAGCAGGTGCCACTATGCCTGGCCTAATAGTCTTAGATATTCATAGGGAGGTAGTAATCAGAAAACTTATTCCAAATAATCTTCTCTTTTTTCTTTTATGATGCTGTGAATTGACACCAGGGGTATTCTACTATTTAATTTATTTAATGTTTTAAAATATTAAATTAAGGCTTCACTAAGTTGCAGAGGGCCTCAGCTAAGTTGCTAAGGCTGGCTGTGAACCTGCAACCCTCCTGTCTCCATCTCCCAAATATTGGGATTACAGGCATGTGCCGACTTTAGCTCTCTCATTTTTAAGAGCCTTCCAATTGAATTCATGTTGGAAAAAATTACTTGTTCCAGAAAAAAATGAAAACAAGGAAGAACAGAAGCACTTGCATAGCATTTCAAAATCCCCTTGCCTTACTATTTACTTAGACAGCTATGTGGGAAGCAGTGTCATATACACTTTGCCCTCTTTAGCATGAGTAAAATTTGGACAGTGCCTTCCTTCAATCAGGCTGCTTTCCCTTTTGAACTTCTGTAATGGAATAGGATGCAAAGGGACTGGGGTCTGTACTCATGTATCCATGAACATGAAAGCAAAGACCTGAGAGCAAAGACCAATGGGCCACTGAGGAAGTATTAACTTTCCTGATGAATGGGAAATGCGGACCAATGAATTAATGCTTCCTTCCTTTCTTCCTTGGATGGGCAGAGTCATAAAACTGATTATAAGGATCTGACAGAATGGAAAAATAATTTGTCAATAGCTATCACATTTTTGTACTGACTTTCTCTGACTCTTTACTTACTTTCCCTGTCCTATATTCCTGCTCCCTCAGATAACATTGGAAATAAAATACTGCAGACAAGTGTTTTTCCTTAGGGCCTACTTTCAGGGAACTCAGGCTAAGAAAACAACCTCATTAATGGAATTTTTAGTTATGCATAAGTAAAGGGAACATTTACTGCCTAAAAAAAGATATAGAACCAAGAAGATAAATGATGCATTTGAATGCTTTGGGGAGGGGGAAATGTTAAATTTGAGAAGTGAATGCTGAAGGACAAATCAGGACACATAATTATTGTCTCCCCCTCAATTCCAAACTGGCCTTCTCTAGTTGCAGAATGGCCCATAAATTAAGATATTTATTTTATGTAACAATAGTTTTGGTGGGAATAATTAGGCCCACTATCTTACCAGATATTTTAGAATTTCGAGGCTAAATGCAAAATTGCTTTGTATCACAGATAAAAATATTTGGCAGAAAACTGAAGAAATTTATTCTGACATTTTTTTTTGCTTGGAAAACAGCAAGTCTCAAGAACTGTTATGTGCTATTCAATTTGGTAGCTACTAGGCACATCTGCCTATTATGGAATTGGAACATGATTCCAATAAGAGGCTTGATGAGGGAAAGAGTTCAAATAATGTTATGTCCATATATGTATATCTCACTAGCATATATGGAAAGAGGAAAGAGTAGGGTAAGATTTGGAGAGAAACACACCAAGTGCTGTGTTTAAGTGTGTTTGTATATTTTGAACACCACTATGATGAATAATTACAGTATACCAATGAAAGTACATTTGAAAGAATAATGTAAAATACCTTACTAATATATTTTCTTTTTGATTACATATTGAAATGGTAACTTTTTTTGTGTGTCATTTTCATTTTTAATGCTTTCTTACTTTTGAAACAGGGCCTTGCTAAGTTGCCCAGGCTAGTTTTGAAATCATGATCTTCCTGTCTCAAATTCCCAAATCCTGGGATTACAGGAGTGCACCATCATGCCCATCAAAACGACGATATTTTAGGTACATACTGTACTAAATGAAATACACTATCAAACTTAATTTTGCTATTTGGTGTTTACTTATGTAAAATATGGCTGTGAGAAAATTAAAAATTTTCAGCTGTCTATTTATTTTGTATAGATATGTTCTAAATGATAAATCCTAAGTACTAATGATAAGGGTTTTGAGGTTTGTAATTTTTTTTCAAATGTTTCTGGAGAACGAAAAATGTATAGTAATTCACCACACAATGTTTTGCTCAAAGATGGACTACATATATGAAAATGGTCCTGTAAATTATTATGAAACTTAATTCTTATCATCTAGTGGTATTATAGCCCTGGAAATGTCATAGTACGGTAACATATTTACTGCACTGTAAGTTTAGATCCAGACCACTGCAATAAAGCAAAGATTCCCCCAAAGGAAACAGACTATATTTTGAACTCTTAGTGAATGTGAAAGTTACTATATATTAGAGTTTAGGTAAGCCCAATAGTAATTTGTTTAAAAATGTACATAATATTAAATAATAGATTATTGCTAAAAATGCTAATAATCATTTGAGACTTCAGCAAGTCATAATCTTTTTTCTAGCTGATGGTTTTACAACAATGTTGACAGCTGCTGACTGAATAAGGTGGTGGTTGCTGAAAGAAGAAATAGCTGTGGCAATTTCTTAAAATAAGATAAAATGATAATATAAAATTTTCCATTTTTCCACACTTCAGTGACTGACTGTACTCCCACACCTTTGGATTTTTATCAAGTTGAAAAATAAAAATATTATATTCTTTATTAGGATGACTAATGGAGTAAATCATTATATATGTACATATATATATTTCTAAAGATGAACTGTTTCCTGTATGTATTAATTTAAAATGACCTTGAATGCATATTAATGGTTTTGTGCTTAAATTTCTTTCATTTATCTTCTTTTTTGCCAATTTGATTATTTTTTATTTTTTTATTAATTGGTGCATTGTAATCATACATCTTTGTTAGGTACAAGCTGATAAAGACATATATACACACATTTCTCATTTAACTTCTTCCCCAATTCCCACCCCACTCCCTCGCCCTCCCTCCTTTTCAAGTTCAGTTTAGTGATTGACTGATATATTTGTGAAAGAACATCATGTGCATTAGGATGTCTCCCCCCGCCCCCGTCCATCACCATCAGTTAAGTCAACCTCTTTGCTTTTTTAGGGTTTCTCCTTTTTTATCTGGAGTCCCTCTTATGCCCCATCTTCTCCCTAGAACCTGCAAATTATGGAGAACATATGCTTTTTTACTGTTTGTGACTGACTAACCTCACTTAACATAATGTTTTCCAGTTCCATTCATTTCCCTGCAAATAACATGATTTTGTTCTTTATGGCTAAGTAAAATTCCATTGTGTACATATCCCATAGTTTTGTAATCCATTCATCTGTCGATGAACATCTTGGCTGTTTCCATAGTTTGGCAATTGTGAATTGTGCAGCTATAAACATAGATACACATGCATTGGTCTGATAGTTTGGTTTCTATTCTTTTGGGTAGATACCCAGAAGTGGTATTGCTGGATCATATGGTAGGTTCATTCCCATTCGTCTGAGGATCCTCCATACTGTTTTCCAAAGCGGTTGCACTAATTTGCAATCCCACCAACAATGTATTAGGGTTCTCAATTCTCCACACCCTTGCCAGCATTTGTTGTTGTTCGTGTTTTTTCTGATTGCCGTTCTGATTGGAGTTAGGTGAAATCTCAAGGTAGTTTTGATTTTCATCTCTCTGATTGCTAATGATGTAGAAAATTTTCTCATACATTTATTGGCCATTTGCATTTCTTCTTTTGTGAAATGTCTGTTTAGATCCTTTGCCATGATTATTTGTTTTCTTTGTTGTGAGTTTCTTGAGTTCTCTGTATATCCTAGATATTAGTCCTCTACCAGAAGAGTAGATGGCAAAAGTTTTCTTCCACTCTGTGGACTCTCTTTGAGGTTCTTGCTAGTTTCCTTTGCTGCACAGAAGCTCTTCAGTTTAATGCAATCCCATGTATTGATCTTACTTTGAGTTGATTATGCTTTTGGGGTCTTGTTGAGAAAGCCTTTGCCTGTGCCTATGTGTTGAAGTGTTGGTCCTATGTCCTCTTCATGTAGCTGCAAGTTCTCTGGCCTGACTTCCAGGTATTTGATCCACCTTGAATTGACTCTTGTGCAGAGTGAAAAAGTGGGGTTTATTTCCATTTTCCTGCATATGTTTAATCAGTTTTGCCAGCACCATTTGTTAAAGAGGCTATCCTTTTTCCAGTGTATATTTTTGGCTCCTTTGTCAAAAATCAATTCTGATGTTATATTGTATATGTCTTTTTTTGAGTTGGACTTTTTATTCTTGGGACATTTATTTTTATTTATGTAATCATTTGTAATTATGTTCGGGTTTGTGTGTTTGTGTGTTTGTGTGTGTGTTTTGCTACGTATTGAAACCAGGGGCTTTTGACCTCTGAGCTATACTCCCAATCCTATTTTATTTTTTTAAGTTTTGAAACAAGATCTCACTAAGATGCATAGGGCCTCTCTAAATTGCTGAGGCTGGCCATGATCATGCAATTTTCCTGTCTCAGCCCCCTAGGTACTGGGATTGCAAGTGTGTGCCACCACATCCACTGTGATTATTTTTTATGTATTTTGTGTACGTTTTTGTGAATGTTTTTTCCTTTCTTCATGGAATGCTTCATATATTTCATCTTTTTTTTCTGTAATTATTGTCTTTACATAAATGGAGGCTTTGTTGTATTTTATTTGTTTGGTTTGCTTTTTTACTTAATTGTCAATGCTTGATTATTTTCACTTGCTGCTTGGCAACAGTTTTCTAGTAAATGCTCTTCATCTGATGGTAAGATTTAATGCTCAATCACATTCACACATTTTTTTTTCTCACTGTACTCCTGATAACTATGCACATGTTACTTTTTTTGTTCATACATAACTGAATAATAATGATTACAGGAACAAGCAGTTTTTAGAGGTTTCTGTATTTGTCTTGATTGTTACATCTTTGCCTCCATGGTTAGATTTGCAATCCCTCTAATTCCATAGGAATCTTCCAATTTACTTTTCAAAAGTAAATCCACTTATACACTTATGCTTCTGCCATCGACTCTGTCCATCTTTGTCTCAGCATCCACTACTGCTCATCAGAGACATGTCTTACTTTAAAGGAATAGATCCTCTTCTAAAGAAAGTATACTTTTCCCCCCTGTACTTTGTAAGGTGATGTGGCAGGGCTCTCTCACTCCTTTATTCCCTTATCTTCCATCCTCATAACTTTTACCACAACTCATGATTCTGGTAGCCATTTACTTATTGTGGAATTTGAAGATTATACCTATGTTTTTGCCATTTTTAAAAAATTGATTTCTCAAGTTTTTGGGTTGTTTTTGTTTTTTCTTGTTCTCTTTGTCACTATTTTTGTATTTTCTGTGAGAAGAGGAGAAAGATGCTGAACTAAGCAACCCTGTTTCTACCTGAAGTTTTTTGAAATAATTGGAACACATATAAATACTTAAAAAGTAACTAGACATATAACTCTTTCCATCAGGTGTATGCCTAAAGGAAGAATACCGTATTCTTCTAAGCAGAAATATATATTACCCTGGACTGTTTAATTCTATCAGAAACTAGTAATAAATGTCACTTAAAAATAGTTGACATCTGATTTCAAAAACAAAGAATCATAAGTGAACAATTATACCAGAGGCAATGTATGTCACTCTCAGTTTTCATACAGCATGGTTTAAAAATTCTGAAGGAACATGAATAATTTAAAATTAAGGAATAAATTCCACACTAGATCAGCATGAGGTGAAATACAAACCCATATGATCAGTTTTAAGAATCATGTATTATTGTTTTATTGCAAAGTATAATACAATAGAAACTTATTTGTTTGGAGAGTTCATTACTTTATGAATTATATTAGGTCCATCCTTGATAAACATGAGGAATATTGTCTTTTTAAAAATTCTATTCTCTATAAAGTTTATTTTTATTTGCTGGTATTCTACTTTCTACTTCAGATGTATGAGCTAGTGAATATTCTCTATGTACTTGCAGCCAGAATTGAAATCAGAAGTGATCTACTTATTCATTCATTCACTTATTTATTTAAAAGTTTTGGTAAGGGTGGGACATGGCCTCTAGAAAATTCTGTCAATTTATGAGGTTTATGACATAATGGATAATCCTTGGGAAATAATGCTATAGAATGAGTACTTTTGGGTACTAGAAAGAACATATATACAAAAGTGTAGAATACTGTAGTCATGCCAAAGGTCAAATTGAGCTTTTCTACATCCAGATTTGAGCTTCCAAATTAGTTAAGCTGACGCTAATATCTCCTTCTTCTTTTCTTACTGGTAACAATTTTGATGGAGTGAAAGAGCTCACTGTTTTGATGGAGTGAAAGAGCTCACTGTAGTAGAGGGAAAATGCTGAGAACAACCTTGGTTTTGGTTCAGTTTCAAGCAGACATCAAATTATAGAAAAATTAAATCTATGATTCATGATCATTTTATTTACTTTAATACATATGCTAGTGTTATAATATTGCAACTACTTTAAAAGATCACTATGCCAAGCAATGATAAACCCTTAAATTGGAGGCAGCCTTAAGAGTTAATTAGAAAGAGCTGAATCAAATATTGACCGCATACTTTTCCACTTCAAGAAGCAGTGACTGGCCATCAGAAGGTGATGAGAGTTGCTTTGGAAAAGGTGAAATTCCAGAATGATAATCACAGTGACAGACAACCCTAATACTGCTGATATTAGGGATAAGCAAACTAATAGGTTGATTAATTAAAGTCATGGGATTTTGGTGGAGTAGAATACACTGGACCACAAGAGCTCCAATGGTATAGCTGAACCTCTTGTTGCCATTTTTTGTCCATTATATTAGGGATTGAACTCCAGAACATTCTACCTCTGAGCTATATCTATACCATTATCCCTATTTTACTTTTTATTTTGAAACAGGGTCTCACTGAGTTGCTAAGAATCTTTCTATGTTTCTGAGACTGGCCTCAAACCTGTAATTCTCCTGTTTAGTATTTCAAGTACTGTGATTACAGGTGTGTGCCACAGTGCCCAGCCTTTGATGTCAAGTTTTTAAAGTGTGATTTGTTTTGTATTTCCTTCAGAGTATACATTCAACTCACCACAAACTAAAGAAGAATTGTTAAACAATTAGGGATATTGAAACTTTCTCATTAAGTGGTTTACTTTTTGGCCATCTAAGGAAATTTAGAATCCACTACTACACTCAGGTGAACATCCTGGGAAAGGATACTTAGTATTATACTCTTTTTAGGGTCTAAAAGCCTGTTGTTGTGGGAGACTTAGGATAACAGATAAAGGAGAGCCTTTCTACATCTCCCAGAGAGTTGACCCTCTCTTATATAGTGTGTTGAAAAATATACTGCACATCGAACATTACAATAAATTTAAAACAATCAAGTTTTTAAAGAATATTTTCCTTCTAAGTATATGCTTTTTGTATTGAGGTGCTTGAGACAAATCATTTTAGAGAGGAAGGAAAAGTTTCCAACTTTAGAGCAGATTGCCAAATATTATAGTAGAAGATACATTTGAGCAACAATCATTTATGAAATGTAATCTACAATGCTAATCTGGGGATTTTAATAATTTTTAATACACACCTGATCTTGTACTGTTTAGTATGTGACATAGGACTTATACACAAAAAAATATAAAAATCCCAAATAACCTAAACCGTCTGCCAATCTATCAGTCTCTTAAATAAAAGCATATATATATATTTATGTACATATATATATATTTTTTTTTTGTAGCTTTGAGATATGGACATTTTGTTGTGCTAGGTGCTAGACTGATCAATAAAATTAAGTAAAAATGTTGGGCGTGGTGGTGTACGCTTGCAATCCCAGTACTTGGGATGTTGAGATAGGAGGATTCAGGTTTGTGGCCAGCCTCAGTTACTTAGTGAGGCCCTCTGCAACTTAGTGAGGCCTTGCTTCAAAATAAAGAGTAAAAAATAGGACCGGGGGTGTAGCTCCCCTGGGTTCAATCTCCAGTACTGAAAAACAAAAAAGTAAAAACAACATATTTTATTTCAGCAAAGCCAAGATATTTCACTTCAACAGCAGTGTGTGTGTGTGTGTGTGTGTGTGTGTGTGTGTGTGTGTATGGGTGTTGTGTGTGATAAACACAGAGTTTGGCTTTATTAGTGTGAAACCTAACATATCATGGGATATTTTAAAGGATTCAGTTTGGGGAAGATTTTTCATGTTATGAAACCAGCACTCATGGAGTACTCTAACAATCAGGAGTGAATGAGGATGTACCAGAGGAAAAGAACACCAATATTAGGAAGCCCCAATATTACATAAGATTCCATCAAAACCTATCCATCATCTCCCTCTGCAGAGAGACATAATCTTTATAATACTGGATTGTAAAAATAGCAGCTACAAGGAAGAAAACATCTGTATCTCTCACTCTTATATATTTATAAGGGCATCTTTGAAAAAATAGTCTGTAAGAAACTTGTTATCAATGCTTAGATGTTAAGTAATGTAAAAAAAAAACTATGGAGAATAGTCATTCAAATTAATACTCTTCTCCAACTTCTTCTATTCCCAATATCTGGTATAGATAATATCTATGCAGTGTCCATGCCCCTCACAATAAAGAGAAGATTTACCACATCTACAAAAAGTTGACAGTTGAATGCTAGACACTGGGTTAAATTTGAATTCATATGAATGTAATGTTCATTCACAAACATATCAAAATCTATCTCCAAGTCTATCTTGAAAAGGAGGAAGGGGGAAAGGAATGGGGTAGGAATTGTGGAAGGGGTAAATGAGTGATGTGTGCATGTATGCCTCTACCATCCTGTACATCATTAAGATGTATGATTACAATGAACCAATAAAAATATAAAAAATATCCCACAGAATATTTGAGGCACACTAATGTGTTCTTTGCTTAAGTTTAAATTTAACTATTTTTCATTTTTATTTGCTAAATCTGGTCCCTTAATTATTTCCCAGGAAGCAAAATGAATGAGTTGGCCATTCTAATTTGGAATGATTCTCGCAAGGACCTGGGAATGAGTTTAGTAATCATATATTTATAAATTTGAATCACTTACCTTAAAGAGACATTAAAATTGTATAAGCTTCTGATTATTAAAAAAGTATCTTCCTTAGACTCAGTAATAACTTTATGCATAGATTAGTAACAACAACAAAAGTATACACTCTCTCCCCTTACCCATGATTTAGATTCCTGTAGTTTCTTTTATCCATATCATCTGTGCCGTGAAAATATCAAAAAAGAATTTTGAACAGTAGAAAATTCACAAATTTTATATTTTGAGTAGAGTGACAAAAACAAATTCCTATTCTATCTCAAGTTGGATTTGGATCATCCTCCATCAGGCTGATACATCTGCATATGCCACCTGCCTGCTTATCACTTAGTAGAAATCTCAGTGATCCAATCTATAGTTGTAGAATCTCAGTGTGTGTGTGTGTGTGTGTGTGTTCAAATAATCCCTATTTTACTTAATAGTGACCTCAATTGCAAGACTAGTTATACTGGCTATTTAATTACTGTATATTGTTATAATTATATTTTTATAATAACTTCTCATTAATTTCTTACTGTGTCTAATTTAGAAATTAAACACTCTCATAGGTATGTATATGCAGGAAAAACATAGCACATGTAGGGATTAGTAGTTTTCATAGTCTTAAATATTCACTAAGGTGTCGTGGAATATAAGGTGTCATGGACTATATCTTCCATTATGTACAGGGTGAGACTACTGTGTCTAAATGGCAGCTCAGAATTCACAGGTTTCTTTACCATTGGGCTTTGTTGTTGTTGTTGTTACTGTTTTCAACCACAAAAACAATAAAGTACCTAGGAATAAATCTAACCAGAGAGAGAAAAATAAAACTCTACAGTGAAAACTATAAAAATATTACAGAAATAAATTGAAGAAAATATTAGAAGATGGAAAGATCTCTCGTGGTCTTGGTTAAGTAGAATAAATATTGTCAAAATGGTCATTCTACCAAAAGTAATCTACAGAGTAAACTTTATCCCTACCAAAGAAACCAGTGTCATTCTTCTCAGAGCTACAAAATTAGTCCTAAATTTCATATGGAAAAACAAAAGAATCCAGAATAGGCAAAACAATTCTCAGCAATAAGAACCATACAGAAGGCATCAAGATTCCTGACTTCAAAGTATGCTATAGAGCTATAGTAATAACAACAGCATGGTATTGGCACAAAAACAGACATACAGACCAGTGGAACAGAATGGAAGATACAGAAACAAATCCACACAAGTATAGAGAATTGATTTTACAAAGATACCAAACGACATTGTACTTTTGAACCACTTTCCTCAGGAAATGCATGTGTGGAGACTTAGTAATACATACCCATCTTATATAAGTTGTTCTCATCCTTCAGAAACACACTCTTAAGACTACACCTCTAACACCATGTGAACACCTTTACCCCCACATAGCAATATTCCTTATCATGACACCTTCATCCCACTGGTTGTAAGATTCAGTGGCATGCATGTCTTTCTCCCATTAAAGTATAGACTCCATAATTCTTATCTCTTCATTAATTGCTATATCTTCATTACTTAGCACAGAATGTGGAACACAGTAGGCTATCAAACATATGTTGGAAAAAGTAGTCTATATAACACATTGATTATATGCAATTTTGGGTTAGAAACTATGCCAGAATATAGAATTCCAGTGTTAAAAAAAATCACACAGCTACATAGTGAGGCACTCTGGAACTTGGTGAGACTCGATTTCAAAAATAAAGAATAAAAAATAGGGCTGGGGGTGTAGCTCAGAGGTAGAATGCCCCTGAGTTCAATCCCCAGTACTGAAAAAAAAATCACACACACAACATTTAAATCAAATCAAAGAGTTAGTAAAAAGGCACGTTTGAAATCCAAATAATGAAAGCATACAACTTTAGGAACACATGATTTTAAGTGTCAGAGAAACTAAAAAGACTCAATTTATATGACTACTATTATTATCATATTTAAGGGAAGTCGCCTTGTGTCTTGTCCTGTTCTTAGCTCTGCAGAGATTATAATTTGCATATTTCCTTCCATTTCCTTGTTGTTAAAATAAATATCAACCACTTAGCCCTAAGAATACATATAACTAGTTCTCAATGATTTCTACCCATCTAAGAATAACTCTTACCTTCATTATAAACCCTTATAAACTGATACACTCAGACATTCCACATCTTCTCTTCAACTGAAATCTTCTATCATACTAGGCAAAACAGTTGACTGAAACAGTTGATAACTGCTTCAAAATCTAAAACCAACAGATTTCATCAATTTATATTTATCCTGTTATCTAGATTTATGAAAAATAAGTCTGAAAAATTAGAGCTTGTCTATATTTTCATGACTTGAATTCCAAACCAAACACCTGGGAATCATATTTGAAAGCATCTAAAACTGGCAGATACTGAATGCTACAGCCTCTCTATGCATGAATACAAAAATACTTCTGTCTGTAAACAGCAGCTTTAACAAGAGAAGAAAACACTTTCTAACAAAAATAAATTTGAATATATCAAAGAATGTGATAAAATCTCTGCATATCCATAGTTAAGTTATAAAATTAACAGTATGAGATTTTCAAAAAAATTAAACAATATGTAGCATGGTGGCTAAGACAAGAGGCTCACAGATTTGAAGCCAGCCTCAGCAACTAGGTAAGAACCTTTTTCCAAACAAAAATAAAATAGGACTGGGGGTCTAGCTTGGAGGGGCCACTGGGTTCTTTCCCCAGCACTACAATATAAATAATAAATGAATCACTTGCAAGTTATACATGTGATATGCATTACATATAAGAATCTCCAAATCTCAATAGTAAAAAGTCCAAAATGTCAATAACAAAAACACTTAAAAAATGAACAATTGACCTAAACAGTCATTCCTCAAAAGAACAAATAAAAATGGCCAACAGGTATATACAAAAGTTTAGCATCATTAATCATCAGAAAAATGCAAATCAAAACCAAAATATTGTCACCTTAAGAATGACTGTAATAAGACAGGCATGGTGGCACACACTTGTAATACCAAGCATTTGGGAGGCTGAGACTGGAGGATCCAGGTTCACAGCCAGCCTGAGATACCTAGTGAGGCCCTCTGCAACTTAGTGAGACCCTGTTTCAAAATGAAGAATAGAAAATAGGGCTGGCTGGGGGAATAGCTCGGAGGTATAATGCCTTTGAGTTCAATCCCCAGTACTGCAAAAAAAAAAAAAAAAAGAATGACTGTAATAAAAAAAAAAGATAAAAGTGTTTGGGAAGATGGAAAGAAATAGAAACTTAAGTAATCTAACTGGGAATGTAAATTAGTATGTCTGTTATGGAAAACAGCATGAAAGTTTCTCAAAAAATTAAAAATAGAGCCGGGCGTGGTGGCGCACACTTGTAATCCGAGCATTCGGGAGGCTGGGGGTGTAGCTTGGAGGTAGAATGCCCCTGAGTTCAATCCCCAATACCGCAAACAATAAATAAATAAATAAATAAATAAATAAATAAATAAATAAATAAATAAATAAATAAAAATAGGACAATCACATGACCCACAAATCCTACTACTGGATATATGTGCAAAGGAAATCAAATCCTTATGTTGAAGAGGTATCTGTACACCCGTGTTCATTGCAACACTATTTACAATAGCCAAGAAGTGGAAACAACCAAAGTGTCCACCAATTGATGAATAGATATAGAAAATGTGGTACATATGAGGCTTATAAATTATCATATTAATAATTATATACATTGATGATAAAAATTCTGTGCTTGGCATGGGTATACTAGACTTGGAATAACACTAATTGGTACCAGGCCTGGTTGCACACAGCTATAATCCAATACGTGTGAGGCTAAGATAGGAGGATCACAAGGTCAGCCTTGGCAACTTACTAAAGTCCCTCAGCAACTTACAAGACTTTCAGGAAGTCCTAAGGTTTATTCAATGATACTCATCATATTGTATACTTGCCCAATTTATTTTATTTTCAAAGATTTGAAACCCACACAAAATTGAAGGAATAAAAGAGTGAACATCTATATACTCTAAGTCAAATTCACTAATTGTTTATAGTTTTGCTTAACTTTTATATATATTTTCTACTGTTTTTCAGCTGAATATCTAAAAGTAAATTAAAATTGTCTTAACATTTCTCTGATAAACATTTCATATATTGCATAGAACAAGACTATTCTCCTACATAATCACAATACCATTGTTTTACCTCCCATATTTAGCATTGGTTCAATATTATCAATTAAAATATGGTTTTTATTTACCTTTGACTGTTTGTATCTATATTGTCTTTTGCATCTGCACCTCTACCATTGGGTTTAACTAAGATTTGCACATTGAACTTATTCTTATATTTAACTGATATTTGTCTTCTATAGTTGTGTCTTCCCACTTTTGCCTAATTTGAGATTAAATATTTATGTGCTTGTACATGTGAATTAAATTACATAGATCTAAATAATCTAGGCCAATTGTCCTCCTCACTTTAGCTATTTTATCACGTTAGGCAAATTGGTGTGTCTATTATCAGTGATTCAAAATCTGATTACTTGTTTAATATTATTCTTCAAGTCATATATATATATATATATACGTATATACATATATATATGACTTATACATAATATATACATATGTATATATATATATAAATAATATATATATATATTCCCTTTTAGATTAATCAATTTGTGAGGTAGTATTTTTCCAGCATATATTTTTGGCTCCTTTGTAAAAAATCAATTGGCTATAAGTATGCGGATTTGTTTCTGAGTCTTCAATTCTGCTCCATTGGTCTATGTGTCTGCTTTTGTGCCAGTACCATGCTGTTTTTATTACTATAGCCTTGCAGTATAGTTTCAAGTCGGATATTGTGATGTCTCCTGTGTAGTTCTTGTTGCTGAGAACAATTTTGGCTATTCTGTTTTTTTTTGTTTTCTAAATGAATTTAAGGACTGATTTTTTCCTTGTCTGTGAGAAACAACCTTGGTAATTTAATTGGTATTGCATTCGATCAGTTTTGGAAGTATGGTTATTTTGATGATATTTATTCTGCCTATTCAAGGGCATGGAAGATCTTTCCATCTTCTAAGGTCTTCTTGGATTTCTTTTTTCAATGTTTTATAGTTTTCCTTGTAGATGAGATTGTGTGCAAATCCTCTATTTGTATATCTTTTGCTTATATTTCCCCTCTAGTCATTGCTTATCTTGCATGAATAAACTCTATATTTGAGTATTAACTGAATCTTGTTTTCCATCATACAGCCTTTAGGGCAGTGATCAAAATATTGTCCCAGTAGCATCTGTGTTATTATCTCCAGGACACTTTAAAAAGAAAAATTCTCATGCCATCTTACAACAGACCTACTAAATAAGAAACTCTGTGGATGAAGTCTAGAAATATGTCTTTTGACATATAAGTCTTTCTAGTGATTCTGATGTGCAGTACAGCTTGGGAACCAATGTTCTAGAATAAAATTTATTCTAATAATTGTCATCTTTATTCATATGTATCACTTTCCTTTTAGGGAATTGTGTGTGTGTGTGTGTGTGTGTGTGTGTGTGTGTGTGTGTGTGTGTATAGGTGTGGTACTGAGGATTGAGCCAAGGAGCATTCTACCTCTGAACTACAACTCCATTTCAATTTTATTTATTTATTTATTTATTTTTTAATTTATTTTTACTGTAGTAATTCACGCAATGTAGCATACATCTTTGTTAAGTACAAGTTGTTAACAACATATTTGCACACAATTCTCATTTGACCCCTTCCCCAATTCCCACCCCACTCCCTCGCCCTCCCTCCCCCTCAGGTTCAATTCAGTGAGTGACCTTGATATGATTGTGTAAGTACATCATGTGCCTTAGGGTGTCCCTCTGCCGCATGCATCCACTACAATTAGATCAACTTCTTTGCTTATCGAGGATCTCTCCTTTTCATCTGGAGACCCTCCTTTACCCCAACTTCTCCCTAGCATCCGCATATTAGGGAGAACATATGTTTCTTTACTCTTTGTGACTGGCTAATCTCACTTAACATAATGTTTTCCAGTTGCATCCATTTCCCTGCAAAGAACATGATTTTGTTCTTCTTTATGGCTGAGTAAAATTCCATTGTGTACATATCCCATAGTTTTGTAATCCAGTCATCTGTCGGTGGACATCTTGGCTGCTTCCATAGTTTGGCTATTGTGAATTGTGCAGCTATAAACATAGATACACATGTATCGGTCTGATAGTTTGGTTTCCATTCTTTTGGGTATATACCCAGTAGTGGTATTGCTGGATCATACGGTAGGTTCACTCCCATTCGTCTGAGGGTCCTCCATACTGTTTTCCACAGTGGTTGCACAAGTTTGCAATCCCACCAACAATGTATTAGCATTCCCACTTCTCCACACCCTCGCCAGCAGATGTTGTTGTTTGTGTTTTTTATGATTGCCATTCTGACTGGAGTTAGGTGATATTTTTTGAAACAAGATTCTACTAGGTTGTGGAGACTTCACTAAGTTGCTGAGGCTGGCTATGAACCTGTGATCCTCCTGTCTCAGACTCCCAGGAACTGGGATTATGGTGTTGCACCACCACATATGACTCTTTTAGGGCATTTCTGCTTCCAGGTTTTTTTCTCCCATACACAAAATTAAAGTTCCAGGAATTTAGTAACTCATGGGCTTGTCTAAAAACAAAAAAGAGTATTAAACCGGCACATAACTGCCTCAATTTGTAGACTTTAATAGCATGGATCACAAGCGAATTTTGCATTATTATTTAGACATTTATAGCAGGATAAAGCCCCTACTGGCAATATCGAAGGCCAGTTTTATAATAATAATGTACTCAGGTAGCGTCTCTCTCTCTCTCTCTCTCTCTCTCTCTCTCTCTCTCTCTCTCTCTCTCTCTCTCCTTTTCCTAGATGTCCTTTTCTTTCTTCTTTCCTGATATTACTTCCCTAAATAATCTAACTTATTTTCATTCATGATTTGCTTTCTATGATTAAGCAAAATTTGGTGATTTTGAACCAGAAGATGAACCAAAAGTTTTATTCTGAGTTGGTATTCTAGAACAGAATTATTGCTCTTTTAGATGGAAATGTTAGGAATAAGATTACCAGAGAGAATAAGGGAGATGATAGACCCTGGAATACAGTAAAATCACAAATATTATTTCATCTGGATGTGTTTCTGTTCTAGAAACTGTAATAAGATGACTTATAGGCTTATGTGGTAATAGAGAATTAAAAAGAATCAGGCAAACGTAATTATAAAGTTATGAATTTACATGGGTTTTGGCTAATAGCTCAAAATCCATGAAAAATGACAAGGAATATTTAGGCTATAGAATTTAAAATTCAAGGCATAACACAAAAATCAAAGTGCCTCCATAGTAGCATTGAAATAAGTTATACTCTCCTGGGTTAAGTAAGCTGAAAATTAGGCTCAAAAATTAATTATAAATGCAATGGAGTTACTGGAGATACTAAATGCATAGTGTTCACACATATTTTATGTTTAACTCAGGTCTTGAATGAGAAACTATTAGAACTATATGTTCCTGTCTAGGAGAAGGATGTTTGAGTGATGAGTCTGAGATTCATGAACTAATATTTTGTCTTTGTGCTGATACAAACAACCCCCAACTCACTGAAAGAAACAAATACCTTCCCCTCAGAAATATTTCCCGGTATCTAGAGATCCTATAAGGATCATGAGTTGATGCTGGCCTTCCTCAAGATTCTGTTTTGCATCTATTTATTGCCTTCACACCAATAATTTGGGTCAGAGGACAAACTAGCCTGAAAGACAATGCGATTCTATTTGTGGGAGGAAATAGTATGTCTATCCAGAGAGTTATAGGATCTGCTCAATATGTCTCTGGCAAGATATGAGGGAACAGATAAGAGAGTTAATCTTAACAGTACTAAATAGGGAATTCTGAAGTCTTAGGCTAGATAGGGGAGAGATTATTGACTCCTTTGAAACTCAGAGTTTGTGTATTAGTGTGGACTAGATGCTGGTCCTACTATACTTTTGGAATACAAAGACAAATTTTACTTTAAACAAAAGGATATTTTCTAATATGCCTAAGGAATATGCTCAACCATAGGACCTCTAAGGATTTCATCTATAGCTGTCCTGCTAGACAAACTTAAAAGATGAAATCCTGTCTAATTAGTCTCACAACCAGCCCACACCACAGTATTCACTGACCCACTATATCACTGTGTCTTCAGTTCCTAGTATATAATTAGTATGAATATAAACAGAAATTGAGAGAATTTATAAATAGGATCTTATTTAAATAAGTATTAAGAGGAATTCTCTAATATACACAATATTGTTAGCTAAGAGAATAAATCAGAAGAAATATATCATCTGGGTAAATAACATACCACATTGGAAACTTATATGATATTAAAATGTTAGTACCTATCTTAACCACATCCAATTTTTCTTTCTGGTCCTGAAAACACCATGGAGCTTTCCACATTATGGTGAACTACAGGAATATATAGGAGGTTCTCATAGCAGCACTTGTGCCAGAAAAGGAGGGACTCTAGACAAAGGAGAAACCTCAGATGAGTGAAGAAGGCAATGTAACTGAGGGAGATGGGAGAAGGGAAGAGGGAAGCACCCTAATGTGTATAATGTGCATTCACAAACATGTCAAAGTCACTCACTAAGCAGAACATAAGAAGAAGGGAGGGGGGAGGGAATGGGGTGTGAATTGTGGGAGGGCTGAATGAATGATGTGTGCATGTATGCTCTACCATCCTGTACCTCATAATGATGTTTGATTACAATGCACCAATTAATTTAAAAAATCACAGATACACATTGCTTCTGGCATTTGTTATAATACTACTGATTTAGTGAGAACTTTATTTTTAACTCTGTTAGTAAAGAATCCCCCCCAAAATTTGCATTTTTATGTGAAGGTCATGAGAAAAAAATTGAGACCCTCTTGCCTAAGGCTATGTTCCTCTCCTATTCTCCTACAAAATAGAGTTATCAGGGGTTTAGTCTTCTAGATGTTCCAAAGAACATCATGTTTGTCCATTATATTGCTGTCATGCTGATTTGACAATTCATTAAAGAAGTGAGATATCTCCTGGATACTTTATAAGAACCATACATATGCCAGAGGTGGGAGATAAACATATAAATTTGAGATCCTGCCATAATATTATTTTATTTATTTAAAAACATTTTTAGGAGTTATGACTTGAATATGAACAGTCCTTCAAAGACTCATGTGGAAACTTTTTGTGTATATGTATATGTACATACAATACCTTTATCTAAATAACCAGATAGAATAGAGAACTTCCTTTCTATCCAGGAATTTAGATATTAAATAAACTAATTCTTATACAGATTTCAGAACTGGTTAGCATCGTAAACAGAATAGTAAAACAAATTTAAGATTTAAAGTATCATATTAAAACCAGAAATATCTTGAATAGTAATTTCTGTTGCTTTTAATCTAATTTTGAGATATAACTTTAACATGTCTCTGGAGTGAAAAAAACATGATTAATTCTCTAGTTTTAGAGCACAAGCCGTGCAGTGGGATTTTTTTCCTGAGTTCAAAACCAGAATCACCATTCATTCATTCACTCGTTCATTCATTCATTCATTCATTCATTCATTCATTCATTCTATAATGATACATAAATTATAAATACCATTAGGCTTCAACTTTCCTATCTATAAAAATGCAAAGATATGTAATGAAATTTTGTGGTACAGATTAGATGAGACAGTGTTAGGAACTTAGAGTAGTGCCTATCACAAAGAGATAAAAAGCACAAATATGAAGTATTTCTCATTATTATTACTAGTAGAAAGATAAGATGTTATTTTCTTAATCATTAAAACAATGTTGTTTATTAATGCAGATGTACAAGGTGAATATATGAAATATAATTCTCTATAACTTTTTATATAATTGTTTTGAGAATCAGACTAGACAACACAAAAGATGGCATTATAAACTGCTGTATACATATACAGCTTTACTGTATTATCATTTTTGTACAAGACTATAGATAGAATGACATAGATTCCTCAGGCAGTGCAATTTTTTCTTCACAGTTGCTTTTGGGATTCTGTTGGCACTGATCTCTCCTCATGAAATTCTTCAGGAGCAAAGAAGAAAGCGGTGTAATTTGTTCTTGATCCCTTGGGCACTCAGAAAACTCTCCAAGGAATGTGGAGATAAAACTTGAATATTTTAGACTTTACTATACCTTTATTTTAGTTGTCCTATAAATTGCTTATGGATATATCTTAAAGTCTAACTCATAGATAATGAATGTTAATTTAAGCTTTTAATATTTTCATGGCAAATAAGCATGAGCTATAAATTTTAGACAAAGGGGATATATGGCTTAACTTTTCATCATGCTTTCTAGAGTTCTGCAGGTTATGAGATCTTGTTTTGGACACACTGATTTTTATAAATGATTAGTCATTTTTAATTACTCAGTTTAAATTAATAATACTGTGATAAGTAAGCAGTTACTGGAATTAAAACACTTTAAACTTATTTTTCTGTTACTTTTTTGTTAGAGATATTTTATTTATACATTTTAAAATATGCAAAGATGAGCCAGGTGTGGTGGCGCACGCTTGTAATCCCAGCATTCGGGAGGCTGAGACAGGAGGATCTGGGTTCGCGGCCAGCCTCAGCTACCTAGTGAGGCATTCCGCAATTTAGTGATACTCGGTTTCAAAATAAAGAATAAGAAACAGGGCTGGGGGTATAGCTTGGAGGTAGAATGCCCCTGAGTTCAATCCCCAGTACCACAAAAAAAAAAAATATGCAAAGATGCTTAACATATATTTTGTGGTTTTCCTAAGAATTATGACATCTCTCCACTCTGCGCATTTACTTAGATCTAGTTATTTACAAGCATCATCAGCAATGTGTCATTATGCCAAGATCATCTGGTACTATCCTATAAAGATTATGAGGAGCAAAAAGTACCTATAGTGCAAAGATGCTTTTATATTAAGCCTCTGCTTTTGAAGCTTAACTGCATCCTTTTGACTGTTTCATATTATCTTTTTAGTTCATTTGAAACTTATTTCCTTACAAGTTAAATCTTGCTCCATCTTTCCTAAACTGACTGTATATGTCTGGGTGAGGGGAGAACATTACATATATTTTTCTCATCTCATCTTATTTGATTCTCCAGTCATTTTGTTTTGCAAAAGGGCAATGCTTATTTGGCTTCTGATTCTTACTTCCTTGGCAACCAGTGAAAATAGTCGGAGGTTCAGGCAGCTGATAAACACAGGCTCCAATCCAGGCTCTGCTACATATAATCTGCATGCCATTTGGCAAGTTGCTTAAAATTTCTGGCCCTTAATTTACTGTTTTATTAAGTGATTATTATAATTCCAGAATACCCAGTATTGCTGTATGGATTCCATTAGATACTGAACATAAAATTGAATACACATAGTAGGTACTTAAAAAACATTAAGACAGAAAAAGAGGAAGGCATCTTCTTATCTAGTCCTGCATTTTTTAGCAAATTCTCTTAGGACAGTCGACCAAGTTTCAGGCAACTAAATTTTACCAAATGCTTATTCATCTCCATAAAATATGAGACATGTATAGTAGGCCATAAACTATTTGATGAATCTTTGTAGAGCTGACAATCCATTTCTAATATGTTTGTGTAACTTCAGGTATTTTAGTTAAGTTAAAAAAGTGATTTATGCTAAAAACTGACATCTTACTAAATTGTATATTGTGTGATATAATTCTTATTATCTAAAATAGAAATTAAAACTTTCAGCTAATACACCTTTCAAAGCTGCCTTTTGTCTCCTGTATGAGTACCCATTATTTCTCTACTATATTATTACCATAAATGAACTCACAGTTATGATGGCCCATGCTAAACACTAGCCCCCAAAGACTCTTACTTTCACCCACTGTCACTACAGTTGAGTTCTAAACAATAGATCAGTGTCAATCAGTCCCTTTAGTGTGGTTATCAGGGCAACAGGATCATCACATTTGGACCACAACTTGTGACTCTCAAAAATTTCAAGCCATGTTAGGATTGATGATTATTTGGTGTCTAATGTCATGCCACTTCCCATGACTGATGATGTGGATGCGTCCTAGCATTTCCTTCTGATCATTTCTCATCCTAAAATATTCTCAGATTATTACTTTTTTAATCTGCAAAAAATTAAGTTTGTATGATGATCCACTTTTTTTTAGAGTTTGTTGCACTTCAGATATTGTTAGTGTGTTCTACAGGAAATTGTGTGTGCCATGATTACATAATTTAACCTATTATATTCAGCCAAACAAGGATGAAGAATCAGAATCATAGAATATGCTGTTGGGAAGAGATAGTGTATTTTCTAAAATACTAAACCAGGCTGACATCTGGAGCTGTCTGTTGGATTAATCATTTACCTCAGCACAATAGTTTAGATTTATATATATGGCTCACATATACATATCCTATGAGGCATTATCACTTATCAGATTGGAAAGCTGCATAACAACCTAAGGGGAAAATAACTGTAAAGAAAAATAGATTCGTAGAGACTCAAAACCTTCAGGGTATGACAAATCTGTCTTTGGAGAATTTGTAAACACTGTATAAGGACATTTCCCAAATGTAGATAGACTATATAAATATACTGAATACTAAAAGGAGGCTTGTATTTATATTTCAAGAATAAAATTCTGGATATCCTAAAACCTAAACAATATGAAATATAAGCTAGAAAATGAAGAGATTTTAAGCTTTAGAGCTTATTTTAGGATAACTCAGTAATTTTTAACTAATGTAAGCACAAAGTCACCAATAATATCTTCACCAATATAAGACTAGGAGAAAAATTAAAGTTGCTTCCAAAGTACAAAACATCATGTTACCTAATAATATCTACCTCAATTTAAATATTCTGAATGACATTGTGTTATACAGTAATGAATGATTATGGGAAGTCTCTCATTATTTTCACCCTCCATTCTGAGGACTCTTATTCATTTTTCAATTGTTATTTTTAGCCAGTAGTTTCCATATAACACAGACAGAAATTGTATTATATTCAGGAAAATTGGTGAAGGCGCTTCTAGGAAATGGATGATTCTGAAAAAAAGGAAGAAAGAAAGAAAGAAAGAAAGAAGAGAGACGGGCATAGAAGGGAGAGAGAGAGAGAGAGAGAGAGA